>NDGM011164126.1:1670-15547 GCA_002564305.1 Octomys mimax | reverse complement strand
CCTGTTGTGCCCCTCTGGCAAGATTTTCTGCTGCTGGACTAGCTGGGTGGTTCTGTCCCCTACTCTCTCTGCAGGGACTGTAGCTGCAGAGTTATACCCCAGACCTGTATGCCAGATCTGAGCTGAGTCTGGAAGGGACAAGGTGGAGTAGTGGGGAGAAGAACCTGTCCCACACACTCACCGAGCCTGGGTTAAGACTGTATCTGGGGGTCCCAAGAACGCAACAGATGTTCTCACTCAGTGGACATGGGTGGGGGGCTGTGGAGTGGTGTGTGGGGAGGTCCCAAGGGCACAGAAGAGTGTCCCACTCACATTGCACCTGAGTTTGGACTGGACAGGTCCTGCAGGCTCAGGATAGCCAGAAGCTCTTCCACATACTCACTGGGTCTAGGCTAGGACTGGATCTGGGGGTCCTGAGAACGCTGCAGAAGTTCTCACTCACTCAGAGGGAATGGTAGGGAGACTGCAGAGTGGTGGTGGGGGTCTCAAGGGTGCAAAGAGGGTCTCACTCATGCTGCAACTGAATTTGGACTGGACCCCTAACTATTTTGTATATGCATATAACTCACTACTATTTTGGATTATTGGACTATATTGGATTATTTTGCTGAATTCAATTACCTATAATATTTGAACTGGCATCAAGTATGCAAAGATCCCTTAAAGACTTCTCCAAATACAGCTTCTCTAACAGTAATGGAACACCCATCTCTGACAAAGCAAAACAAAAAAGGGGGATATAAATAAAGGACCATTTTGTAGTGGAGTGATCATTTTGATCAACAATTCCCTCCCCTCCCACTTACCTGTGACATGCAGAACCCAGGCCCAGACCACATATCAGACCCAGCCCACCAAGAGCCCACCCACAAATAGAAGGTCCAGTGACCCTGCCTACCTCTCCTGCCCCTCCTCTGCTCTGATCTCTCTCCTGTGCCCTTGAACTTGCTTGGCTTGCAAAGTCTTGGGAGTTGCAGGCTCTGGGTGAATTCCAGAATCCTAGGGATGGCGGGCCTATGCCTGCCGGCATGAGATTCTGCAAAGGGCCAGTACTTGCACTCTTGATCACTCTCTGTAGCAGTGTTCAGTTAATTCTGGTCATCTCCAAATTGCTCCTCTCCTGGAACTGGCAGAGAAAGTACAGGAGTACAGTGGGTAGACATTCTTCATTAGCCTGGGCACAAAAGAACAGATGCAAAAAAGAAACAATGGCCATTTCTGTCTAAACTCTGGGTTTGCTAAACACCCCTAAGGTTTGGACTGGGCCTTAATGGGTGTCTCCCTGCCACCATTCAATCTTGCCACAGTTGGAGGAAGATGTGACCCTGTTCCAAGCTGGCCCAGACAGCAGATTTCCACTGCCCTGCCCAGGATTGGAATTTAGTTACATCCACTTTAATCACACCGTGCTTAAGAGCCTAGTGTTCTTAGAATGCTGTTGAAAGCCCTGAATACTTTCTAACATCAACTGCTTCGGAGCTCCTAGCCTGTGCTCTTCATTGTCAGCTGCCCTTAGTTTTCTCTGTTCCACGAGCCTCTGTACCCAGTGTCCCCACACTCCCTCCACAGAACAGAGACAGCCCCTGAAACTCTCAACTAGGAACTACTGGCCTTGTGGGAGCCTTCCCTCACCATTCTCCCAGACTCTACCCAAAGTGTGGCCTGCACCCAACTAAGTTCTGTATAAAGTTTCATAGGATGCTTATCTTCAAAATACAAGGGTCACACCATCATGATTGTATCACACCGGAAGCAGGAAGTCCCCTGAAGGTAGCCCATGTCCGCTTGTTCTCACTGTTGTTTTCCAGACACCTAGCCCAGAGCTTGGAACTAGGAACAGCACAGGGGAAAAGGGTTCTTTGGATAAGGAATGTGCTTTCCTTTCAATCCATCCAGGGGCTGAGATGATATCATAGCCTCTTATCTGCTGCCTGCGCTGATGGGTCCTCCAGGAAGTGCTGTGGGGGAGAACTACCCCAAACTCCTCCAGTATTGCTAACTGCTTCCAGCACAACACCTGCCCCTGTTCCCATGGGGAGCAGTCTCTAGGTCCTTGGATTAGAGCTGAGGAGGTCTTTCTGTACTGTGCCTACAGACCCAACAAGGGCAGATGCATGGAGATGCAGTTTGGCAACAGTGTGTCCAGGAACATCCTCTGCATTTTAGTGGGGCACATCTCATGGGGTCTACCCAGAAATCTGAGGAAGCAGCCACCAGGCTGGTGAGGATGTAATGGCCCATTCTGCAGTACGTGTCTGCAGCACAGTATTCAGGGTAGGACATCACTCAAAGATGAAAATGGATAGATGCAGATTGGAGGAGAAACAAGACAATTAAGGAAAATCCTGTGGCAGGTGGAAAGAGGAAAGACTATGTGAAAGCTCTCTTCAGATATGTGCTGGGTGTCACTTGGAAGTTTTATTAGATCCTATGAGGGGTATAAGTGTGCTTTGTTGAGACAAGAGTGGCACATGAACTCTGGATTATAAGAATATGTTATAGTTATAATTATTTGGGTGTTGTTCTGGAGGGAAAGCCCACAAGTTTATTTCATTTTGGAGAAGGGGCCCAAAATATTAAAAATCAAAATGTGATTAAAAGCCAAAAAATGCAGCAAGTCACTGATGTCTATCAAAAAGAATTGGAGAGCAAAGGTAGGCTCAAAGGGCTGGCCAGATAGCTCAGCAAACTAAAGCACCTGCTTAGGCAGATGCAGCGGCTGGGGTTCAATCCCCAGTGTGTAGTGCTGGCCCTGCCTCCAGGATTCACTGAGGCAGCAAATGACACTAGGCATGGTGGTACACACCTGTAATCTCAGCACTTGGGAGGCTGTAAACAGGAGGATCACTACAAGTCTGATCTATGCAGTGAGACCCTGTAAACCCTGTGGATCCTATCCTAAAATACAAAACTAACTAAATAAGTAAGTAAGTAAATAAATAAATAAATGTAAGCTCAAGTAAGAGGCACTTGTGACCAGCAGAAGCAAGGAAAAAGGAAGAGACAGAGTTGAAAAGAAAGCACCCCATTGGTCATGGTTCCTTAAGCTGCCCTGGAAGTGAAATTCCAGCCAAGGTTGTTTCCTGCATGTTTTGCTAAAGCCTGGCCACTCCTATAGTTTGTTCCTCCATAGTTGCTGGGCAGAGTTGGAGAAATCAGCCTCAGAACCAGCCCCAGATGGTCCCTGAAATGGTCTTAATTCAGGAAGTCCCTTGTGTAGTTATCCACAACCTCTTCTACATCCCCACAAACCCCAAGAAGCAGCCAGCACAGGTGTGTGATTACCCAGAAGTAGGTTGGAAGCTTTGCCCTTCCCTGCTGGGACAGAGGGAGTCAGCAGAGGCCAACATGGGGGTCTCACCATCGCTCACCAAATTCCCAAGAGTGGCCCTGCTTCCAGGAGCATGACAGGGCTGAGTATTAATTACTTGCTGAATTTCATGCCGAATAAAACCACATGTGTCTTTCAGCTGTGGTTTGGAAACATTTCCACCCTGGATATTATCTGTGAAAATTGGACGGGATTACATCACCTTGCTGCTGGTTTATGCATGTCCAGATTTCTTGTCAGCAGAGCAGATCAGGCGCTTCTGTGTGCTTCCTCTGGGGTCCTCTAAGACAGGCCACAGGCAGATGGAGGCATGGGAGGCCTGGCTTACGCCCGCACACCACGGACGCCATGTCTGCCATCTCGGGGGTCTGGACTTGGCTCCATGAGCAACAGTGATCCAGGGCCAAGTTTGTTTTCAAAACATTGAGTGATGGCTGGTGTTAAGTGTTTGTCTCACATGTGTGAGGCCCTGAGTTCAACTCCTCACATCACAAATGAATAAAACAAACCAGCAAAGGAAACTGCTGAGTGATGGGTTCATATTGTCCTGGGGCCAGAATGGAATAAACAGAAGGTCTGAAGAGAAGCAAGGGAGCTTTGGTCCAAGAATAGCAGATAAAAGATAGCGGGAAAGTTTTAAAAATATTTAAAATAACCCAGACATGGTGATGTACATGGTGAGATACTGAAGCAGAAGCACTACAAGTTTAAGCCCAATATGGGCATTTCAGTGATTTAACAAAACCGTGTCTCAAAACAAAACTTTTAAGGGCCTGACAGGTAGCTCAGAGCAAAGGCCTTTGTTCAATCCCCATCCCCACTCTGACAAAAAAGAAGGGGAAATAAAAAGTGGATAACTGAAGACTGGAACAGTGAGGGGAGGGGAGAGCCTTAAATTACTCCCAGATTTTCCAGCCTAGCAGTACAGTAGAATCAGGCCAAGTAGAATTAGGGATTACAGACAACATATTTCAGGGGAAAGTAACAGGCCCACTGGATCCACAGGGCAAGTAGGCATGTGCATTTCAAGCACTGGCTTGAACTCCAGGTTGGCTGTACTTGGTGGTGTATGAGCCATCACTGTATATAGGACACCCCTGGGGCAACGGTCAAGTGAGGAGCAAGCTGATCCATGAAGGGACTCCTAGGAATCCAGCTTTCCATTCCTGTGATAAAATACCTGAGCTGACCTACTTTCAGGGGAAAGATTCATGGCTCAGAGTTACAGAAGTGTGAGTTCATGGTTACTTGGCCTGATTGTCTTGGACCACAAGGTACAGCAGCTTGTGGGGGGAGAAAAAGAGAGAAGGGGTGAGGCCAGGGTCTTCAAGGGCAGCCCCAGTAATCTAACTCCCTTCCGCTAAGCCCCACCTCCCACCAGTGCCACAGCCTGGGATCAGGCCTCCAGCACATCTTTGGGGGATATTCACCATCCAAACTGCAGCATCGAGCTTCCACTGGAGACTGAGGGGGAAAAAAATGCTCAGTTTGGAAAAGGTGTCTCAGACAGGAGTAAAGAAGGAGGGAGGACATATCAAGAGAAGTCATTACAAGAAGTGTATGTGTCTAGAGTTACAAGAGGTGGGTTCATAAGATGTCTCAAATTAGGCAGAGGATCAAGGATAGTGACAAACAGAAGAAAACACTGGTGATTTTTGCTGAATCAGTTCAGGGGTGAGTAAAGGAAGAAGCTTCATTAGGAGGAGTTAAGATGAGACTGGAGAGTTGAAGACTATGCACAGGAAAAATTTCAATTTGGGGGGATGCTTAATTTACAAAAACAGAGGGGGGATCCATTATGTGAAAGGTTCCAATGATGGCAATGGTTGAGTGAAAGAGTTTTTGTTAATGTGCTGTCTTGTTTCATTGAGGGAGATTTCCATGAGTTTAGGAATCAAGAAAGGGAAACCAAAGGTGAAGAATCAGAAGGGAAGGCTCCAGGTCCTTGAACAGAACTATTATGCATTGCCAACAAAAACAAATAATAAAAAAAGAGAAATATCATAGGGAGAATACAGAATCATAACTACACTAATGATCAGAACTGTATGATTTTCTTACCAGCTTTCAACATCTGAAGTGTAGCAGCTGGCATGGAGTTGTCCACCTGAGATCATCAAGCAGCTGAGCATGTGGCCATGAAATTCCCTTGGGAGGAGAGAAACAAGGGGTCCCCAAGGGACCCCTTGTAGGGTCCCTTGTAGGCTCTTAGGAGTAGTTAGTGAAAATGATGAGTGGTTTGTAGGGTGCTAAAGATATTGATTTTAAGTCAAATGCATATAAGTTTGAGCACCCACCAATAATGAGGATTATTTTGGGACAGGAGCTCTCTAAGCTGCCAAGTATTGGCTTGAATTTCCAACCCCCTGCCTTCAGCTGCCCAGAGTACTCAAATAACACTCAACCAAGTTTTAACTGTTAGATCTGACCAGTGGCCCTGTAGCTTCTTGTGCCTTGCAGATTACAGTGCTGGCCAGAAAGCTTCTCACACCCCAGCCCTGGAGATCAGAAGTAGTGAGCTATGTTTAGCATAGTGTCCATGCAGACTCTTGGTTTTTTCAGACAGTGTCTGAGGCAAAGGCTGAATTATCTCTGGATGCCTTCCTGTAGCAAAGTCAAACAACAATGGGAGAACTCTGTGGATCTGAGGCTTCTCCATGAGACATGAGACCAGGGCAGAGGCTAGAGCACAAAGTAGAGATGTACCAAAATGAAATATCCAGGGCAAATGCAAAGCCAAGAAGTGATCTCAAGACAGTAGGCACAAGTCAGGGTTTTCCTACATGAAGGAGGAACAACCACCCCTAGAGAAGGATGCACTGAAGACCACAAGGTCAGAGACAAAGCATCAGAGACAGCTGGGTGCTGGCTCAGGCCTGGCTCCAGGAAGCTGCACTCAGCCTGGTTCCCCCAGACCAAAGATTCCCCAACCTCCAGCACAACGATAGCTGCAGGCATTTCCCAGGCAATGCTTGGCCTTGTCTGGATCATGGTATTCTTCCATACCAGACTTCTTGAGGTTGACATTTTGTCTCCATTCAAGATAAATGTTTTTACCCTAAAGATGAGCTTTAATCTTTGAATTGGGAGTTCTAATTTTCAGGCCACAGCATAGGCTAAGACCTTTTGAAAGCAGATAAGGGTTATGCCCACCTGATATAATATAAAAGGCCGACTTGAAAATCTTGTTCCACTATTATTGATGATGACTTCTGCTAACTTCAACCTTACTTTTCTCTCATAAAATGCAGACAGTCCAGGCTGGTCATGGTATCCTGTGCCTATAATCCCAGCAGTCTGGGAGGCAGAGGCAGGGTGATCCTAATTTCAATCTCAGCCTGAGCAATTGAGCAATTTATTGAGATCCTGTCTCAAAATTTGAAAGAATAATAGTAATAAATGTCTGGGGATGTAGCTCAGTGAAAAGGTCCTGAGTTCAATCCTTGGATTGTAAACAAACAAAATAAAAAACCCTTGCAGATTTAGGATCTCTCTCCATTTCACACCTTGCTTTGAACTATCTTACTAGACTTTTCCACCAATGCTATGTAAAGAAATCTTCAGCATGGTACAGGTGTTGGACTTCCAGACCAAAGTAAGATAGAGTGAAAGAGAAAATAGGTTTGTGGGGTAAAGGAAAGGGCAAGAGAGATGGGAGCCCCAGACAGGTTGCCTGCTGTGTTACTTTGTTAGGAGTAGGTCCACTGGAAAAATCCGACTATTTCTATGTTTATGCTAGTCTGAATTTTGATCTTATAAACACAAAGGTGAAACTGCTTGACAGGGTCCTTTTTAGTTGTCCCTGTGTGTGATGTGGACTTGGCAGCAAAAGCAGAAAGAGTGAGGTATTTGAGAAATGACTGGCTTTCCAGTCTCTTTGGAAATACTCATGTCTGAAGTATTTTGATTGTTGACATTTACAACTTTAATGCACATGCAAAGAGTAACAGGAGCTCTGTAACTACTAGATCAGAACTTTCCAAGTTTTCTTTTATTGGAAACATAGTCTATGCACAGAAATGTATGTTACATATATGCACAAATATATACATATATATGCGTATATATGTATGGTGGCAGCGAAACATATGCACAGTACACATGCATACTGTTTAAAATTACTAAAGCAGGAAATCAGCACACTTTCTGCATATAACAACACTGGTCAACTTCATGAACAAATGATTGAGGAAAAACAAGTAGGCTCAAAGTGTACATCATATATGACTTCATTTATATAAAGTTTTTTTTTTTTTTTTCAGAACCAGGGATTGAACTCAGGCCCTTGCTCTTGCCAGGGAAGCACTTATTCCACTGAGTCATCTCCTTGGCCCTATATAAAGTTTAAAAATAGGTACAATTCATCTCTGATGCTGGAAGTCAGAAGAGTGGTTCCCATTGAGAGGGTTAAGTAAATAGCCATTCTTTTTACTTGCTGTCTTCATTAAAATAGCAGCGCAGAGGTTGAAGTTTGGGTGCTGGGGTAGTGGAAATCTTTTGCTTTATACATAGCAGTGTGTATGTGTTTATTTGTGCATTTTTACGTATAGCAAGTTTGCTAAAAGTCATATAGCACAGACTTGAGAACCTAAGATTCAGATAAAGAAATACATTCTTATGTTTTAAAGATGCCTCCCTGTACCTCCACAGAAACAGTAGTGACTATGCTGACTTCTGTATTAGTTAATGCTTTTTCTTTAAGATTTTATAAGTTTCAAACACAGTCAAGTAATATATTACAGTTGACCCTTTGTGTCCTCCAGTTCTGCATCTATAAATTTAACCCAACATGGCTCAAAAGTATTCTTTGCAATCTTATGTCTGTCCTGCACATGTATAGGCTCTTTTCTTGTAATTATTTCCTAGGCAGCATAGGAAAGCATTTTAGCATTTACATTGTATTCAGCAATTAGTGATCTAAAAACTTAAATTATGTAGGAGGATATGCATAGGTACTGTTTGTTTAAGGTACTTGAGCACCTGCAGAGGTTGAAACCTGCCAAGGTCCTGGAATCACTCCATCATGATTCCTGGAGTAAGGATGACTGTATTTCTGAAATTTCTGGGTGGACTCATGTTGTCTGCACTTTCTATGATTTGATAATTTTGCTTAGCATTATGGGTTTTTATGGTTCTTCTATGATGACATATAGAGCTGTAACCTATTCTTATGTACCACTTTACAGGATTCTATTGGATAAATATGGCCCAGTTTATTTAGTTATTTACTATAAAGTTGAAAGACTTTGAGAGCTCTGTGTGCATATGACATATTTATTGACTCGGTTGGAAAACTCTTGGGTTTATTTTGAATGTTATTTGTTATTTGTTTGTTTGTTTTTCCTCTCGGTATGATGAAACTTGCATTTCACTATCTTCTTGTTTCCACGTTTGCTGTAAGTCTGACACATTTGAAGGTAAATTATGTTTTGGCTCTGGCTAGTTTATTATAATAGACAAAAATACTACAATCTTTCTTTCTATTCTATCCTAAATGTCAATTAAGTAAAATTATATCTTTTAACTTTTTGTCCTATATCTCAAAAATGTATAGTGATCTTTCTTTTTGTTCTACATTCTGGATAGATAAATGCTCATCTCTGTCTTCAAATTTATCATTTAATCATCAGCTCTCTCAAATCTGTTTTCAAACATCCTCGTGGGGTTTAGCATTTACATCATTATACATTTCCTTTTCATTTGACTTGATTTTTACTTCTAAGTATCTTAGTTTTTCTTTACAGGCTTTCATTTTCCACCTGAATTATCTGCAATTTTGCTATTCTATTTATTCAAACATTTGTCAACATATTGATTTGTTTGTTTGTCTAAAGTGTTCACAAAGAGAAATCAGCTTGTTTCTACACTGGTTTGATTTTTTAAATGAGAACTGCTAACTTTCCTGCATAACATCTTTGGTATTTGTACAGAAACCTTCCAAGGAGTGAAAAAAGGTGAGTAGTTCTGAAAAGAATTTATATCATTCCTCTGTTAGGAAGCAATTAATCTAGGATAACTCCAATGAAATTCCAGGAAGAAAAAATTGAGGGCCTTGTGTGTTCAATGAAACTGGAGCAGCAAATCCACACACAAGTTGTCTGACAGATCCACTTTGTAGGGTCTTTCTCTTCTACTCATTGTTAGGATTTTAAAACAGGGCATTTCATTCCCTTGTCTGAGTTTTCTTTTTACTATTTTTTTGTAGGAGGTTGACAGAGTTTATTCCTCATCAAAATGTAGGCTTTTGGTTCTACGACTCTATGGGTGACATCTTCCATAAGGTATCCTTACTTGGAAGAGGGAAATGTTTACCTTCTGCTCTCTATGGCTCACAGTCTCATAACAAATTGCGAGACTTTGCAAATAATTTCAAGATAAAATGATGGTGAGATTCTATTCTAGGGCTGGGGTTATAGTGCAGTGTATAGCACTCCCCTGGCAAGCACAAGGTCCTGCTTTCCTTTCCCAGTATAAACAAACAAACAAACAAATAAAATGAGTTCTATGTTTGCTTCTAAAAGTATCTACTGATCCTTCAGCTTTGGCCTGAACATTTCACTTTTTTAAAAAAAATATATTTGGTACAGGGTCTCACTATGCAGCTTCAACTCATCGTGATTCTCCTATTTTCAGCCTCCCCAGTGCTGGGATTAGAGGCAAGCAGCGTCATGCTTGATCTCAGCTGCCAGCTCAGCATGCCCAGGGGCAGAGCCAGTGTGGCATGAGGTATTGGGGATAAAACCCTGGTTCCTGAGCTTGCCTACGTGGGTTCTTAGTCTGCTGACATTTGACTTTTGCTGTTGCTTTGGCTACTTCACCAAGTCAATCATTCAACAAGCTTGTGGCAAGCTTAATATACCACGTATGCTGTATGCTGGAGATGCAAGAGTATAAAAACAGACAATAATCCACACCCTTGAGGAATTTTTACCATAACAATTGAGTTATTGTTTTACTAAGATGTAACAGATATTTGATCTACCTTTTCCTTGTCCTTCACTGGTGACTCCAGGCACCTGGCTTGATGTATTTACAAAAACAGATTTTTTTTTCAAACAACTGATCAAGAATGAAATGGTGACAGTTTTTATATAACTTAGATTTAGTGCCTTGAAATGAATAAATCCTGGATAAAGCCTCCTTTCATTACTTTGTTTTGGGGGGAGGTGGCTCAGCCCACCCTGAGGCTGGGGTTGGCACAGCTTGTGGTGCCAGGGATTGAACTATATTCCCCTGCACCTGCCTAAGCTTGCCTAAGCAGGCACTTTAGGCCACTGAGCTATCCTGCCAGCCCCCCTCCTTCCACTTTTAATACATCTAAATCTCCACCTTAATTTTTATGATAGATCAAATGTATCCTCTTTAAACTCAAAAATACAGTCCTGTTCTTTTTCTTCCTGGGTCAGCTAAGTCAGCTGGTCATGTCTCCTTCCGTATTATTTGAGGGCACTAACTGTACAAGGTAAGTGATGTGACCACTTGAAAATTATTCAGATACAATGTTCTATTTTTGAACTAGAAAAATAAGTCCAAAAACATTTACTATCACGTTCAGAGTCATGCTATAATAGCTTATTGTTCACATCAAATCAATTTCCTTTGAAGGGAGAGTAAGTGTAGAAGGTCTGGTCTTCTCAGAGAAAAGGATTGCCTTTCGATGCTTCTGATTGGTTTAGTGTTTATAAAGATACTGTTTTCCTGACATGGTGGATAAGCTTCACTGTGTCAACTTGCTTGACACAGGAACCATGGGGGATGAGTAAAACTCTGAATGGGTCATGGAGACCTGGCCTATGTCTGGCCCATTGTCCCTTTCTCTGGCACTGTTCCCTTGCTGTTTCTGGTTACCATGAACTAAGCATTTTCTTTGCCACATGCTCCTGCCATGTTTCTGCCTTGAAGCCAGCTGAACATGGACTGAACCCTCTGAAACCATGAGCCCAAGAAACCATTTCTTCCTTGAAATTGTAGGTACCAGGTATTTAGTTCCAGCAAATGGGAAAGCTGACAAACATTCTTGAGTCCTGAATCCACAGATTCTATACCCTTTAAATACACTGTAGGTAACATCCCTATGGTGACTGTAAGAACCAAGCTAAGCCACATACTGTAGCCACATGAAATCAAAAGAAGAAAGCTCCATCTCTATTAGAACATAGTTACTACAGGCCCAACATAAGCTACCTCTTCTACATCTACCAGGTCCCCTGGCCCCAGTGAGCAGTGACACTGAGAAGGCTGAAAAGCAGGTAATATCACTGTGGCCTTGCCTGTGTCCTGACAAAGGGCAAATGTGGAGATGCTGGTCTCTCAGGAGCCCCATGACCTTATGTTTACATCAGAGAAATCCAGACAATGTTGCCCAATTCTTCGGTGTGGCTGCATCAGCTATCACAGGGCCTGGACAGATAACTACAGTAACTTAACAAATTATTTTTTATTTTCTATGTCCACTGATTGAACCTAGAGAGATTTAGGGTGAAATTCATGCTCTTGGACTAATGCTTACATTGCTCAGGAAACACAAACTTTCAGACTAATGGAATTCACAATCTTTCCCAGACAAAGTATTTATTCATAAATAAAAAAGAAGTTTTCTAATAAAGGAAGGCAGCTGTTACCCATCTTGATTCCTTTCAAATGTGGCTGGGTGAATTCTACAAGCTTCAAATGAGGGCTCAGAGGGCAAACCCTGTTTTCCTTATAGTCTTCAGGGTCACATTAAATCCATGTTGTGTTTTCTTGGAGATTAGAAACAGATTGCAAAGAGAATTCAGCAGATCTTGAGTTACAACTTTTCTGCCCTGAACATAAAATAACCCCATTTTTGTCTTCATGCATGTGATGTAAGAGTTGCTATTTATGCTAAATACAACCATTTTTCAAAATCTCGGAGCCATAGAGAGGCTGGCTTGGATGTGCATCATTTTATACGCTCCTCCTACTCTACTCATCCCCAAGTGCCAGTGATACCAAAGTGAATAAAATTCAAAGGATGGTAAGAGAAAAGGTCTTCATTTCTCAACAGCAAAATGTTTCTCAAACAGAAAATACAGTGCTATATGATTAGGACTTTCTTGAGTCCAAAGGACAATACTTAACTCTTGCAGAAGTTTACTTTTGTCTGCAGTAAAATGAAGTCAGTAAACATGAGTCCCAGTGCAGATTGACCGATGAGCAAATCACTTTGGTGCGGACAGAGAAGCTCAAATATTTTGACTGTATCCTTTTTCACTGAAGTCTTTTCACTAAACCTGACCACAGCTGTCCTACAGGCCAGATGTTAGCTGTAAAATTCAGTGAATTTAATATACCATGCAACCTCTCTGCTTTTCTGCTGGGTTGAAGCACACAGCCTCTCTGTGTATTAGCCTACTGTAACTCTGGCCACTGTATTGAGATGCTCGTTATCCTCCTGTGGCTTGGCAATGGCTCAGATTTCCTCTAAGCTTGTGTGCAATCATTTCATTTAGAAGCTATCTGCTCCCATTGAGGTGAAGGAACCTTGCAAATGCACTTGATAGTACAGACTGCTCCTGAAAGTAATTGGGCAAAGTTAAATACCTTCCCTGGTTATTGCTGTAAACTTCCCCTGGCCAGTTAATTGTAACCTCAGCAAATAGCTTTTCCTGAAAGACTGAGGGACCAGGGCACAGCANGCCTCACAGAAGAAAGAATAGTTAGCAGACTGTGGAGTCGTCTGGGCATCCGCAACCCACCTCCTCCCATGCATTTTCTGGTCTGTTAATTAGAGACTCCGGCTTGTGCAAATGCCTGTCTGTAACTCCTCAGGGCAAATTCACAGAGCCTGAAGAAGGGTGATGCAATGGAAAGAGCACAGGCTTTCAGAACTGGAAAGATCTGGGCTTAAATCAAGCAACACCATTGAATTCCCTGGATGCCCGTTGATTCCGGGCTAAACCCTGCTCCTCCTTACTTACGGCAGTAATTTTCAAGGAAAATGCAAGACTGCTGCAGGGTCTGCAAATGTTTGAGCTTTTAAAAACATATTTAAAACTTTTAATAAAACTGTAATTAAAGAGCACGTGAGCTTGTGTGCTAGGGATCAACACTTGGTGCTCCAGGAGCAGCTCCTTTGTTTACATCAATGGTCCTTGTAGATGTGAGGTTATAAATTAAACTTTTATAGATAAAGCCCTATTTTAACCTGTACTACATATTGGCATGCTTAATGTTCCATATAGGAAAAAAATCTCCACAGTTAACAACCACTGTTGGAAAACGACTTCTCTGCAGAGTGATTTTAATTCCTCCAGAATGTTCTTTTTTCTCTCAGAGAACTTGAATGTTGCTCATCAACCCATAAATGCTGTCATGTTAATGCTTACCTTTCAGACCTCTCTGTCAGTGCTGCTTTTGGGTTTTTTTAAGTGTGTAATGTGTTGTCACAGCATGCCATGACAGGGATGTAGGGCAGGTGTGACAGGACATAGCCTCTGTGCTGGCTCAGGGTGTGACTCACAGCTGGACATAGGTTGTTCCAAGCAATGTTCAATGATATAGGAGGAATCTGAGCAGGTACAGC
>NDGM011164100.1:0-10919 GCA_002564305.1 Octomys mimax | reverse complement strand
GTGTGTGTGTGCTGTGACTTCTGTGATTTATGTCTGGATGTCTCCCGAAAGCCACATATAGCAATAGGTAAGATTTTGGAGGCAGGTGATATAAACTGAGTGATACTGGAATAAAGCTGGCAAATTATCTAACTGATTTGTTTAGCAGAGTTCTGGTGTGGATAACAGGAAGGTCCACCTTGGTGTGGGTAACACTACCCAAAAGGCGAGGAGCCCAGACAGGACAAAAGCCAGAGAGGCAGGGTGCCCTGTGCTTCACAACTTGGCTGCTTTGATGCCCTCTGTCTTCCCTGCCACAGCATGAACTGCTTCTTTCTGGGGTGTCCCTCTGCCACAACACCCTGTCTTGGAGCCAGCTGAATATTGACTCAAACCTCTATGAACTGTGAGCTGAAATAAATGTTTCCTCTTTTAACTTGAGGTGTTGAATATTTTGCCTCGATGATGAGAAAAGTATCCAAAACAAGATTTGTTCCTAATTTTCAAGTAGGAGCAAAATATTTCATTGTAGAAATAAGATACTTTCAAAACATAGGTGAGGTAAACTGTTTTACAGATATCAACGTGCAAGTGGTAGAGAAGGAAAATCAGGAATTCTGCAAATGGAACCTGGCATAAATGAGACTGACTAGGAAGACCCTGTCACTGTGGCCACTGATCCCATGGTTTGGGCAAGAAATATATATCAAGACTCACCTTATGTTAGGAAACATAAGTTCTATTCACAACAGAAAATTTTACCAATTATTCATAAAAATGCAAAATTAATATCACACAGAAATATCAAATTAATGGAATAAAAATGAATGCTATGGAAGAAATATAATCCTTAACACCAAGGCATTATTGGATAAGATGTAACATCATCCTATTCTCTGAGAAAATCTGATAGAGTGCATATCAAGGGAACAAAAGAATTTGAGGTTATTCCTTATAATGAGAAAGCAAAGAGATTATCATGAAAAAGCAACATTTACTACCAGAAGATAATTTTTTAAAACGGAAGTTATAATAAAAATTGACTAATATATATAGTATAATTACTTTCTATTTCATTATTACTATAAAAATAAAATATATGCTTCTTAATTTGAAGAGAATTAGAAATTTATATAATACTGAATCGTATTTCATAATAAAAATCCAAAAAGTGAAGCAACATAAATATTCCTGAGTTCAAGAGAAGCTGTAATAATAGGATTTCTTTGAAGAATGAATACTTGGGAATAAGTAATGCACTATGATTTCAGGGATCGGTTGCAAGTCAGTATCGTGGTGTGTTAATCATCTTTCTGTTTCCATGCCAAAATACCTGAGATGATTAAACTTTGTAAAGTGGAGAAGTTTATTTTGTCCTAGATTTTTAAATGTTTCCCTTCTTGCTTGGCTGGGCTGCTTTCTTTACGGCTGTGTGGGACAGCATAAATTTACCACAGGAGGATGAGGAGGATCTCTTCACCGCGGCATATAGGCCGGGGAGCCACAAGAAGAAGCTATGTTCCCAGTGCGCTCTGCAAAAAAAAAAAAAAAAAAAAAAGCTCCCTTGGCCTGCCTTCTTCTGTAAAGCTCCCCCTGGTATGGGTCCACGGAGTCTGAACAGGTCCACTGGCTCCCTCAGCCTTAACTCCATGGTATGTGTGCAACACTTCAGAGCCACACTGTAGCGCCTTCTTATGGCAAGTACTTTTAAGAAAGACTTGCTCTCTGAGGGCAATACTACGAGATAGTATGAAACTAGTAATACTGAGATCATTTGTAGCCAATCTTTTATAAAACTTGAACTCTATTCGGAAAGCAAACAGTAAATAACAAAGTTCTAAGTGTTTATCCTTTTAACATGATAAAGATGTTTCCATTTCTGCTGTTGAACACACATTTTAAAAGATACATTACTCCTTAAGTTTCTATTTTTTTGAAATTCTATTTTTATAGCCCATTAAAATAATATGTAAGTACATGAAATTTTTGTGAAAGCATTTCTTAGCATCCTTCTATGCACCTACTTTCTACTTTTTTACTATAATTTTTCTATAGCATATTTACAAGTATCTGGAAAAGAATGGTTAGACAATAATAAATTATTTCATCTGAGGGACACTAAGATTTTATAATATTTTTGAGTTACCAAATACTTTAATAAAATCCTTAACAAAGGGAGATATAGGGGCCGGGGAGATGGTTTAGTAGGATAAGCGCTTCACTGGCAAATGCAAGGACCTGAGTTCAATCCCCGGTTCCGCCAAAAAAAAAAAAAAAAAAAAAAGGAGATACAGTTTTATAAATGCAATCCTGATACTGGTTAGTAAAGCTAGAAAAACATTTCATACTAGTACTTTATCGAATGATGTAGGAAATATTCATTCGATGAAAACTTCCTTTATCTCTAAAGATAATGCAGATTAAAAATGAAACCTTTAAACCCACAGCAAACTACATTTGTCATATGTGATCTAAACAAAATTAGAACCTTCCTCTTGAAAAGCAAAGTTTGATCTTCCTGCTTCCATATTACTGCAAACAAAATTGCAGTAATCTGAGCATTTCCTGATTGTGCCCATAAAACACATACCTTCTATAGTCATATGAAGGGCTTTATTAGGCCATCTTTAAGGCGTATGCTTCAGAGGTTTCCATGCAGCATTCGAGTTTAGTAAAGGCAGCCCAGTCTTTCAGAGATCATGTACCATCAATGTCAGCAGGGTTCTAGTTGTCATTTGCTACAAGAGCTTCTCTTTTCTCCTAAGTCCAGAAACCATTCAGATCAATTAGAGTGGTACCGACTGTATCTCATTGGTTAGTGTTAATTAAAGTCTGGACAGAATTTTTCAAAGGATCTTTTGGTTTTACCATATCAAAGATTTCATCCTTCACATATGGAAATGAAACAGGATCTTGTCCATGGATTTTCATTAGTTCCTGAATTGCCCTAAATAAATAATTAAGGGAAAAGACATTCAGATATCCCTTGTTCTCAATATCAAGAAGTTTGAAAATATATTGTAAAGCTGGAGGTTGTTTCCTATTTTCTACTGCAAGAACAAAGTCCAAGTAGGTCTAGTAGTCCATTTCTCCACCATAAGTGAGACACTTCTGGAAAACACAATCTAAGAAGATATTGGTCATGGTTGCTGTTCCATAGCAGGAGAGTTGTTCTTTACTGAGCATGCCATTGTGATCTTTTGAGATTCAGATACTGGCCAGAAACTCTTGGGGCAGAAGGAGCAGAAAACCAATTTATCTCTTGACTCTCCTTGGACAATTCCTCATCCCTTAGCTCCAGTAAATCATTGAGGAAAATGCATGCTAAAATATCTTGAATTTTTATCTTCCCTGTTCTTAGAGGGTTCAAAAAGAAAAACTCCCTAACTGCTGTATAAACATAAAAAGAGTAAAAGAATTTTTCCAGCTCACTTAAATTGTGGCAAAGTAATAATCAGTTCCAGTATGTAGATTTCTAAATCAGATTTCCTAAGGAATCCTTGTCCAGCAACATCATATAAACTGAGTCCTACTACTGTGTGGTGAAGCCAAACTTTTCTCACAACATGCTTAAAGAACTGCATGATGGAAAATCTTCTATTAGAGTCTGTATGAATAAGTTTAGCAAAGACTTTTGCAGTGAAAAATTGCTTGCACTTTGGTCAGGGCTTTTCACCAACCTTCAGAAAATTTTCGTAAGATCATCGCTTCCTCTCCAATCACAGGTGGTGTCTGGTGTTTGTCCAGCAAAACCAGAAGTTCTGTAAGTCTTCGTCATCTGAGTTCTCTTATTTTCCTTTCTAGAAAGACAGCTCTGGATTCCTCTCTTAATTTCTGTAGTAACACTTCATCTTCTGCCAGCAGCCTATAATAAAATCGAGGAATCAACTTATGGAATTAATTTGTGTTTTTTCTATCTCCTTTCATTCTGAATAGTACTTGGTAAATAAATCCATTTCTTCACCTTTTAGTTCTTATTCAGTTTTTTTCTTGTTTGGATCCCTGTTGGGCATCGCCAACTCCCGAGCTGCAGTGTCTGCATTTGTTGTTTCTCATTCACTCCTCCCTCTTCCAATTCTGAGGTCAGACACTGCCAGACTCCGTCAAGGTTAGGAAGGCCACCACAACCACCATCCTGGATGTGGGCGGAAGTGGGCAAGCTTGATATTGACAATCAGGATAAGGAAACCAGTGGTTTATTTCTTCATGTGGGTTTTTGGGGCTTGTGCTGGGGTTTTATATTATACATTTGTTTTTATATTATTCTATATTGCTTAAATGGCAAAAGGTATATAACAATTTTCCAATTTAATAGCATTATGAAATAAAATACAGTAAAATTTCTCTTCTTCTGCTCCTCATAATTGTAAAGTGACTCCTATATGTAATTTCCATTTGCAACTGAGTAGTATTTATCTATTCAACAATAATCAACATTTTATATTTGAATTTCCCTAATTCTTGAACTTAATACATTTTCTAAATTATACTTTGTGAGGAAAATAGTACTTTAAAAGTATAAGTTCATATAATGTATGTATATTAAAGGTTACAGTGTAATAAAGTAGTTAATTTTAAAATATTTTTGGGAATTGGTAAATAAAATATTCATCTATAATTCAAGATTTATTGAAGTTTGTCAAAGAAAATTTATTTTTCACATTCATTAAAAATTATCATTAAAGTCAAAAGGTGTTGTATAATTGAAAATAACAGCAGAAAAAGTATCTCATGCTTTATTTTATAATTAACCTACAGGAATCTACACAAAGTATTCCATTTCCCTATAGTCCCAAAATGTCCCCAAAAAGTCTCATGAGCTTAGAAGGCAGTTGGGTCACAGCAGTGCTGTAGTCATCAGGATTGTCTGCGGATGAGTTCAGTTCAGTGGCTAAACACACACGAAGGAGCCGCAGTCTGCTTGGAGGTGCGTTATTATAGGCTCGGCACACTGTGTTCTTGTTCTTGGCACTGTGATTGAATGCTTTAAGAATCTGTGAGCCAAAGTAAATCTATTCTCCTTTCAATTATAGGTATTAGAAGGTATTTTGTCCCTGTAATGGTTAAACGCTTAATGAAATATCCCTTAACAATGACATAAAAGAATGACAATGAGGTAGAACATGTCCTCTAGCAAAATATAATGACATTTATAACAATAATAAATGTGAACATTCTTTGCAAACAAGACTATGTACTGCTGAAATAAACAGTCAAGCATGCTAGGACAAATGTTAGTTTTCATTATCATTCACTTATCAAAGAAGACTGTGGCTACATATAACATGCCAATAACATGTATAAAGAGATTTTTAAAAATAATAGAAACTGATACAAAGGATAACATAAAGTCAAAGATTCATTCTTCAAAAGATGAAATTGGTTTACTTCTTTGTAAGTTTTGGTAATGCATCACTAATTAGGAGAGGTCTTACATGATACCTGAAATGCATAAGAAACTAAATCATAAAGAAATCAGAGTCTGGACACAGAAAAGGTCTCTTCTCAAAGCAATGTCAGAAAAAAAGGTATAACAGAGACATAGCAGTGGGTATGGTCATGCAAATCCTCAGAGCATAGGAATAGAAGTTTGCATTTTATTGTAATATGACAACACAATGGTGAGAACTCAGGTGAGGTGTAGTTTAAACTTTATTTTTATTTACTTTTATTTATTTAGTTTTTTGTATTTTAGGGAAGAATCTACAGGGTATTCAGCATTTTACTACTAGATTGGACTAATGGTGATCCTCCTGTTTACAGCCTCCCAAGAGCTGGAATTATAGGCACACGACCACGGCTAGTCTCAGTTGCGATCTCAGCACGCCCTGGGGGGTGGGGCCAGCACGTCAGGCCTGGGGAACAAGCTCCTGACCCCTGTTCCTGCTTGCAGGATCTTTAATCTGCTGAGCTATTTGGCCTAGTTTAAACTTTAAACTGAGTTTATCTTCTTGTTGAGAAAGACAGAGGGTTGGAGGTACAAAAACTGGAAGATAAGTATGAAAAGCATTCTAATCATTCAGATAATAGAATCCAAAAGCATGGACCAAGTGGAAACTGTCAGATATGGTATTTTGAAAACACGTAAATATTCCAACATCTACAATATCAAACTAGGAAGAGAGTGGTTTTTGAAGCTGACCAAGTTGAAAGGGCAGTGCATCACAAGTCAAGTGTAAGATCTAACTTTTATGGTCCGTGTCTATGTGTTCCCCCAAAGCCTAGTGTGGTCATTGGGGTGGCTTCCAGAGTTTGGGATTAATTCATGATTTAAGGCTGGGATTATGCGTTTGAGTGCCACACTCGCCCTGGAGTAGATAAACTGAGTATAATACAAGGCAGGCTCAGAGGCTTGCTCGTCCCCACAGCTGCTGCTCCTCTCTTTGCTCTTTGCTGTTTTCCACTGCCATGAACTGCTGCCCTCTGCCCTGTGCCACTTTGCCTTGGAGCCAGCGAAGCATAGACTGAAACCTCCACTCACTGTGAGCTAAATAACCTTTCCTTCCTAAATTTTGGATGTCAGCTATTATGTCCCAGCAATGAGAGAAAATCAACCTAGACACTAATCAAGAGACGAAGAAGTCAAATAGTTAATTTTGTTATAAGACAATAAGAAGACAATTAATTTTTTTATAGTTGCGCAACAACAAAACATTTACTACATGCTTTGTTTCAAAATCAGAATCATCACTTTTTGCTGATACAGTTGAAGCCTAGATTCAAGTTCTAAAGAGGAAATAATTTGAAAATAGCGCATATATAGGACAGCATAATATATGACAGTCCAGACACATTACTTTCTGGCACATTAATTAATATTCTTTTGGGAAAGAAGATTATTTCTTAAAGTCATTTCTAAATGAACAAAGGACTAATTTAAAATATTTGTATCTAAACCTTATATTATTCATACCCTGTAAACCCAGTATTTTCTTGGAGCATTTTCAGGGAAAGAATATCCTATAGAAATGTAATTCTGCAAGATAATGGATATTGTTCTTATACACTATTTATAATATTTATCTTAGAAATAAAAGTTGACAGTGCATTACAACAGTGATAGACCATTGTTAAAATTGAAAGCGAATGGTGTAAGATCAAATATTTTCAGCAACTGCCGCACTGGAACAAAAGGAAGATTATCTGCATTGCACCTGTGAGAGTATATGCTGTTCTTTACTTGAAGGATAATATTTAGAAGATGAGCGTTGATAGGAAGGGTTCAGTTTTATTCAAAGTACAGTCCGTAGAAAGACAGAGGGACAATGTCTGCAAAGCTCCACCTCGGGGATGAGCAACACACACTTTCCCGGGAAGCAAAGGAGGAGAGGGTGAAGCCTAGTGCCAGGACAAGTCCTCCTCATCCAGGAACTGTGAGCCTTTTCCTGCTCTCTGGTCAGCACCTGCCAGTAAACATTAACCTTCTGTTGTTACCACAGTGCTGGGGCATGCCGGGCTTCCTTCGTGGTTGTTATTGAACTGTTCAAATAATTCACCAAGACAAATAAGAACATGATGGTTTTATATTTACTGTAAATATTAAAGGTAGGAAAAGTAGAGAGTAAAGAAGTGCTCTGTAGGGAAGTACTGTGAGGTATGAATGGGGGCCAGTAGAATGAGTACATATGGAATAATGCAGGATTGGGGATGAAGAAGTACCCAGCAGCTAGGAGCCTCACGGGCACTGTCTCTTACACTGCCATTCTGACTTCAGGTACCCTGATCAATACCAGCTCGGGTGTTGTACTTTAATTCCCTATCTCACTATGACTAGCTGCTATAGTTTCTTAAAAGGGAAATACACAAAGCAACCTACAAAACTGAACACTAAAAGAACCTACAACCAAACACTAAAGGAGGACAATTCCAAATGTTATCAGATACTTTAGGATCTGTAAATTTGCAGAAAAATTTAGTAGTTGCCATCTTCACCATTTAAATGCAGCTTCTCCTTGTGATTTATAATCCTAGGAAAAAGAACAATGAAACATATCTGCAAGTATGTTTTCAAGGGTGGAAGGGCAAAGGGAATGAAAGTAGAAGGACAGCTCCAAAGAAATAGCCCCATTACAAAAACATTTGGATTTCAATTGTGTTACGAAATAATATTTTTAAATGTTTGTTGTGTAAAGTATTTAGGAAACATTTACTACATGCTGTTTCAAAATAAGAATCACATTTTTTTTGTAGATACAGTTGAAGCCTGGATTCTAGTTAAAAAGAGGAAATAATTTGAAAATAGAACATATATATGACAGCATAAAATATTTTAAATGTTTGGTATATACCTTCTTTCTACTATTGTGTGAAGTTTATTTAGTTATTGTCTGATTAAGGCAGATAGTTAGGGGAAGTTTCTGAGACAGAGTTTAGTTATCAGCTACCATCATAAAAATCAAATAAGAATAGACAATGAATGAGGACTTTTGACCAGAAATAAACTTTCTTAGGCAACATGAAATGAAATAAAGGGAGGTGCAGTTACTGGCTATTAAGCTCCTGTGTTCCGCTGAATTTAAAATAAAAAATAAAGAATTTTTTCTCTAGAATGCCCATTTTTCATTATACTATACCTGATGAAGAACTGATTGAGAAGATTTGTGTTCTATACTCTTCTTAAATTCACAGAGCCACCTCTGACAGGTAAGGGAGGCCAGTGTTCTGCTGATGGGCTAGCAGCTCTGATCCACGTGACTGTGCAGCCAGCCACGCGGATCCCACCTGGAAGCGCAGGAGCTGCTCTTACTTCCAGGAAAACTCTCATAAGTTCCTTCTTCGGGTCATGATTTCTTTCATCAGCTCCTTGGAAAGACCAGCTCAGAGATTATGGTCACACTACATAATATTTGCACGGTCTGTAAAATTTTTGTATTTTATAAAAATGCATTTTATAACTTTTGTAGTGTAGAGTCTGGAGGCCTTAGGGAACACACTATTTGTTCAAAGGGAGTGGACTGAATTGTGGTATTCTAAACTCCTACTCAAGTGGAGAAATTTTAATTAAAAAATTCATATGAACCCATTTTCAATATGAAATTTGTAGTATCTAAATGTTTCTGTCACTTATGCTCCTTTCATTGTTATTACTTTTATGAAGAAGAAAATCATATTTCTTCAAAATGTATTTGTCTTTAGTTTTTTAATACATTATTTTTGAAAATTTGTAGGAAGCAGCGGCCCCTGGAAAGCGGTCAGAAATGTGGGCACCAGGCAAGGCCCCTGGGAGGACGAAGAGCACCTGGGGCAGTCCAGCTGCTTCCAGCCACAGAAGCACCCAGCTGGAGCCAATCCCAGCTTCTAGTCACCCAGTAAGCCAGTGTCATGTGACACTAATTTTTTATAATGTGTACATAAATGCCCCTATGGTTGTTGAACAGCTTCCTTTCCTTTATCTGGAAAGAGAGGACTACATAGGACCTCAGATTTTGTCTCTTGTCCTTATTTTTCCCATCCTCTGTCATCCTACCCCTGAGAATTTCAAGACCATGGTGGTGAATGGCAAAAGTTTTCATGTCTTTATCTAAACTAATTTTTAAATATACTTATATTGCAATGCTGCATAGTTTATGAGAAATTATTATAAAAATTTAATCCTATTGGGTTCATGTGCCTCATCATATATAAACATATCTTTATATTTATTTATTTTATTTATTTTGGTGGAACCAGGGATTGAACTCAGACCCTGGTGCTTGCCAGGCAAGAACTTATTCTGCTGAGCCATCTCCATGGCCTCATAAATTTAGGAAAAAAAAAATGGTCACTTGATTTCTGGCTCAGATATCTCAGAACTATTTTTGTGTATCTGGTGAATAATTTTACGTAGAAATATTCTAAATAAATGATACACAGATAGTATATGTTGGCTTCCTTTCCTCCGGTGAGCAGCCCCTCTTTAGTGGCTTAGAAGGCACTGGAGCATGATCCTCCCTAGTCTCTGTTTGCACAGTGAAACATTTCTTCAATGGATCCAGGCGGCCTCTCATTATTTCCATATATTAAAAAGAAAGAAGCTATGAAACTTCATGAGAGTCTGAGTCAGACTTCTGTCCACTGAAACTATAGTTCTTACATTTCTTTGTTAAAAAGATATGTAGAATTTGAAATCATGGCACACAACAAAGAGGGTATGACAGGAAGATAGTACAGTCAGGTGTTGTAACTTAGATCAAACCTAAGTATAAGAGGAACACAAAATACTTTAAAAGAGGAAATAGGACAAGAAAGCATTTTGAAGGAATACTGGATTAAAATTTTCCTAATACCCTAAATCCTTGGTTCATGAACACTTCTGTTCACAATTTGCTTCAAAAAGAGAAGCATTTGGAAAAATTTTGTTTGCATTCATGAACTCCTCATTGTGTAACAAACATGAACACAGCCACCTTACCTACTTGGGTGGGGCCATCTTCCCAAGGATTGAGGAACAAATTAATTTCATCAACATGGGTGTCAGTGCTTCTAAAGATAGAAGCCAACATCCATATACAGGATTTACAAAACCTTTCAATCAGGTATTACCCAAGGAGTAATTGTTATGCTTGTAACCAATTTATTAAAAATGAAAAACAAAGAAAAAACTGTAAGTACAATCAAGAGAAAAAAGAGTTGCAATACATACAACACCACATTTCTCCAGAGAAAGTGGAAGGCAAGGAGATAGGGAAATGATACATTCAAAGGAACAAAGATTCATAAAAAGGACACAGGAAACTCCCTTACGGCCATCAAACTTCAAAGCATATTCCTTCTCATTTACACATAGGCATGCTGATCACTTGTCAGCTGTTTGTGTGTGTTCTTTAGCCTTCAGTCTACTGGCGCTATCCCTAGGTTGTCCCTAGTCCCTTCAATACTGAACACATTGGGGGCCAGGGAGATGGCTCAGTGGAATAAGTACTTCCCTGGCAACCTGGCAAGCGCAAGGGCCTGAGTTCAAT
>NDGM011164091.1:0-18805 GCA_002564305.1 Octomys mimax | reverse complement strand
AAAAAAAAAAAAAAAAAGATGTTGAGCAATAAAAATCTAACAATTTGAAAGACTCAAATCCCAACAGACAAAAATAACTAAACTGTGAAATATGTGTGGTTTCAAGCCACTTTCATGTGTGCAATTCAGGTTTGTCCTTCTACCTAAAAATGGGAATATAAGATAGTATTAAACCCAAAAAATCAGAACATAAAATCTAGAATGTACACATTGATTAAACTTATACAAACTATAATCAAGTGCAAATATACACGCACATATACACATAAACAAAAAAATCAATGTTTCATAGTTTCTATATATAAAATTGTTTAAAAAGTACTGATACAGTTACAAACATGTAAAAATTACTTTGAACATTTTACATATGATTAACAGTAAAAATTTAGGTTACATTAATCTGTTTTCAGGCTAGAATTGCAGACTACTGCTGGAAATAGGCCTTTAGTTATAATTTGAACCACATCCCCAATGCATAGATGTGGAATGAAGTCTAGTTATTTCTAATTACTCAATCAAACAACACAGCAAATGAAAATAGAAGCCACCTGGGTGCTTCTGGCCCTGCGGCCTCTCCTCTAAATTTCCACATTCACTTTTGAACAGACTTCTGTACAGCTGCTATTTTGGAAATCTTCAAGGTATGTTAAAGTACACGAGGACATCTTCTGCTTTTCTCAGTCGCATGAAACACAAAATGTGATTCGGAGTTTTCTTCTTAATATTTTCAAAATTAACCTCAAGAATTTCTTACATAAATATGACACTTCATATGTTGCATAGGATTTACCATGCTACTTATTATAATGCAAGATGTTGAAGGCAACAGAATGTGTATTAAGGGCTAATGCAGAAGACATGGTCACTGTAAGTCATCATAAACCTGATAAAGCGGGACGGATTAATAAATGCTGCACTGGCAGTTTCATTTGTTCATTGTAAAATGGCATTGGCACCTTCTTTTGCTATTTAACTAGGGACTTGCTATCTTACTGTCTTGAAATTTCTTTTCTCTAATAAATAAGCCACTAAAGTAATTATTGGAACACAGTGATCACCATGAAACTACGAGTTTTCAAATCATTATTGTGTTTGGGTGTTAATTACTGTGGGTCATGCACTGAGAAGACAGCTCCCAACGGTTGTGGGTACTCTAACTGGATTTCACTATTTCATGGAGATCTTTTTCTTGAGGTTCTTTTGTTTTTTAATTGGATAACATGCTGTTTTCCAAAAAAACTAATGGAGATCATTTGAATGATAATCCAAATATTTTCCTTGCTTTCATTGAAAGGATCTAGACTTGGCTTAGAAAAAGCTTCTCACTTCACTATACATTCAGAAATCATCCAGCATATTTGCTATACAATCAACACAAGCTTTGAGGCCATCTGCAGTTTGCCACAAATTTATGGTATAGTAGCTTAAATTGATGGGATAATGAGCTGCTGACAGACATGTTTTTCTAAATTGATATTCAAGTAGGCTGCAGCCAAAGTGCTTGGCATAAAAGAGCAAAGAAAATGAGGGTTGTACATCTATGGATCGCAACTGCATGCTGCAATGCAAGCTAAAACTCCTTAAAGCTTAAACTCAGTACCAACCCTAAATTCTATAGTATAGTCTTCGATAAAAGATTAACTATTAACCACTAGAAACTACAGTATTTCACTCTTTCATGTATCAAATCATAAACCCCAGCCATTCCCAAGTTCCTTTGAAAAGCAAGCATCATTTTAAAAAGGCACTATTTGGTGTAACTTACATGAACCAAGTCACTGAATCTTCATCTATAGAAAAATAAATAAGCACAGGAGTGAAAGCCCAGGGTGAAACTGCAGTAGCAGAATAAGGTCGGGGACATTTGTAGCTTCAAATTGCTTTTCAGAATGCAGGCTCTCTATATTTTGGTGCCTTAAATTTACTGAGTTTTTTTTTTCCTATTGTACACAAACATATAGCCACAAGCATATGTAAAAACTCACATTACTTTGTAATTAAACTCATTCATATTCTTACGAGATTCTAGTTAGTTGTGAAGCACTCGCTGCTGTGTTATGTATTGCTGTCTTCATGGCAGAGCATTGCCAGCCTTGCATGTGAGTGTCCTTTCTAAGAGACCCATGACTTGTAGCTGAGGTCAAAGATGAGATTCCAGAATTTAACCAAAAAGGAAGGTGGATACCAGAGGTACCTTGGGTGCCAACACTAATGCTTCCCCATTCTTTCATTTTCTGTGTTTCAGTTTGCTCTTTAGAAGTTATCAATGTTCACCAACCCTCTACACACACACACACACACACACACACACACACACACACTCCCTGGCCAGGTCTGTGATTCCCATATGCCCCCAAATCATGACTCTGTCCATTATATACAGATATATGTTATAAAAAGCATTTTTCTAAGTACAAAATATTTCAATTTGTTTTAAATGTATTAATTTTTAATGAAAAATAGAACTCTAGTAGTACCCAAGATACTTACTTGAACTAAAACATTAAACAACTTTGAGCTAAATTGAATTCTATAAACAAGTGGTAGGACCATGTTGAATTTGCATAAATTGCAAAGTTTATTTCTCCTTTCTGTAGTTCAGATGTCCATACAAAGTGGCACCTCAGTCGTCCTGTAATTGCACAGCCATGACTCTCCACACCTAAATATTCTTCCCAGGAAGCCAGGTGTTATCTGCATGTGCAGATGGCCACTTCCTGCAGTATTCAGAACTTCCTTGTAAAGCATCAGGCTGGAAATCATATCAATTTGGGCAATTTCAGGTTTTATTAAGTTTAAATGTCATCCTAGACTTTATAAAAGTCATGGCTATTTATGAAGAGGCCATAAAGTGTATGCATTTGTTTTGGATTTTGGTTCTTAAAAAAGAGGGCAAGTGACATTTTGTTAGCTTTTGACTAATTCTATCAAATGTATCTCAGCTAGAAAATTGAAACATTTTATAACTAAGTGACTGAAATCTTTCAATCTATCTGTATATGAAATTTTGAAAAATGAACCAATGGAGGTCATGATTTTTTAATAGTGGATCACAGTTTATAGAGATTTCAGCCCATAACCTACAGGCTGTGAGTGAGAGCAGCATGGCAGAAGATAACCACTCATGGAATGCAAAGCAGGAAGTAGAGAGAGAGACTAAGGGACAGAGTAAAAGAATAGTGCAGGCCACAGCCCCAGTGATCCCCACCACCACCAGTATTCACCTACCAACATCAAGTTGAGCAGTAAACTCATCAGTGGACTAATGCAGTGAACAGTATCAGGCACAATGACCCAGTCACCTCCCAAGAGCTCCACCTAGGAGCGCATGACATGTCCTGGTTCACACAGGCAAGAGATGCAGTAGTGCTGCTGCTCCATAGGGTGGTACCTTGGTGCATATAGCCACTAGCAGACCAGCCCAGGGGATACAAAAGTGAACACAAAGCCAGCCCAAATTGCACAGTGAGACCCTGTCTACACACACACACACACACACACACACACACACACACAAATTATACAACTGCAGTGCATTGTAAAGTGTAAAAGAATATTACCAGATTTCAAAGTCTTGAAATAGAAACATATTTTGAAAAATTTTTAAATATTTTTCATATGTTGAGATGTTGTCAATTTGATTATAATAACATAGGCCAATAAAAATGGTTTCCAGGAATTTTAAAGTGATGGTCTTTCATGCATTCTATTTCTGTGGGTCAGCTAGTTATAGGATTGCTATTCAAAGGGAATTCCGGAGTAATGGCAACTACATTCCTGGAAAAGGCAGAATTTCTGGCCCTTACTCACAGTGTCTCACTGTGTTATAGTTAATCAGAATTTGTAAAGAAAAAAAATCTTCAGCAAATTCAGTGGTAGAAGTCGGACAAAATAACAAGGTAAATGCTTATCTATTATAGTACAACATAGATACTGACTAAATGATGGGTAGAGATCTAGTATGAGAATATTATTTTCCACAAAAAAGGCTACAGAGATGAAGGCATTTATTCTGAGCAATATATCTAGAATAGAAAAATGTAGAATTTCTCACTTTTGAGCCTGCCATGAATGAGACTTACTGATTCTGAAATGCTTTCAGTGCATTTTTCTTTTTGTCTCTATATGAAATTGTTATTTTTAAGTAGTGATAATTTTTTTAGCAGCTATACTTCTTTTAGCACCATTACCAATGATTTCTCCTGGGTCAAAATATAAGTTTTCATTTATTTTCTTACTGCCTTTTATCCTTGACTGTCACTATTTCAGACTAAAATCACCATATTACCCATGGCATGACTTGAATGTTGAATGACCTTCAAATCATATGCACTAGATTTATTTGTCCAACATGCTTAATCTTAGGGTCCTGCCAAGTCATAGAACACAGGCAAGGTATAGACAAATTGTCTGCCAGAGTATGGCATACATGCATTGTCTTAGTTAATTTTTTTCTCATGCTGGAACAAAATACCCAACACCCAAAATGAAGGAAGGAAAGGTTTATTTAGCTCACAGTCAGTGGAGGTTTCAGTCCATACTCAGCTGGCTCCAAGGAAGAGTAACACATGGCAGAAAGCAGCCATTCATGGTGGTGGCAAAGAGCAGAGCCAGGGAAGAGTAGCAGCAACAATGGCAAATGACAGCGAGTCTCACTCCCTTATGTTGCATTCAGGTTATCTGCCCCAGGCTGGGCATAGTACTCTGACCCGTAACACCAGCATTTGATCAAGAATTATTTACAAACTACAGAAGCTACCTCATGACTGCATGAGGCTTTGGGGGACAACTAGACACAAATCATAACATTCTGCCACTGGTCCCACAAAACTCATACACATTTCTCTGTAAGATTTTAGTCCATCTCTAAGAGTTGCCAAAGTCCTAACAGTTTCAACAGTTTCAGCATTGCTGAAAAGTCCAAGTCCCAGTTCTCCTCCAAGATCTAAGGCACACTCTTAGCTGCGAGCCCCTGTATAAATGAAAAACACTTCCAACATTCAGTGGCACAAGGTAAACATTACCATTCCAAAAGGTACACACAGCAGGATTCCAAGCACTGGGACCAAAGCAAGTCCAAAATCTAGAGGGCAAGCATTAAGTCTTATGGTTCCATGTGGAACATCCAAAGCAATCCATGGCAAATTGTGAATTTCATGTGGCTCCACATCTATGGCACTTCTACTGGTAGCTCTCATGGCTTCTCTCCTAGTTTGGCATTGCTCCTTCCTTGTAGTTTTCCTCAGGTGATCCATGTTCCTGGCTTTTCCAAAATTCTGGGGTTCCACTGCACATTAAGCTTCTCATTCTCTGAATCACACACTGCACTCTCAGGGGGCACACTGCCTGGCTTCCCAGGTTCTGAAATCAAAGGGAAGCCTTCTTAACCTCAGAACTCTTGCATTTGGCCTAAGCCTAAAACCAATGCCATGTGGATGGTCTGCTGCCAGCTGGAGTAGTAGCTAGGCTTTCTTCTCTCTTGGCTGTAGGTGTCAAGTGCCTGGATTGCTGAGGATTCTGATCCTGATTCTGAGAAACAAATTCTCTATGCTGGTACCATTCTGCAATGTGGTGTCACCACTGCCACCATTCTGGAACACAGGGCTCTGCAGCTTCTCTCCAAGGCAAAGTCCCTTATCCTTGCAGTACTGAGACCACAAAAGGTGGAGAAATCCCTCCTGTGATGCCCTGAGGCTATCTTTTTCATTCTCTTGTTCATTCTTGGCAACAGAGATCCTCTCAGCTCTATCTTTGCAGTCCACAGCTTATTGGAGCTGCCTTTCTGGCCAAACTCACAACATTTTAAATCATCTTACTGGGCTCCTTGCTCTTGATTTTCAGTGTAAATTTGACTAGAATTCCCCAACAACAGCCATGCCACCATTTTAAGATTCAACTGCTTTGAAATTTCTTTTCAGGGGTTAATCAGTCCATCATGCTTAATTTCAGTCTTTGGCAAAGTCTCTGGACATGAGCAAAATTTAGACAAACTTTCTGCTGCACCATAACATAAACTCATCAGAGTTCAAAAACCAGTGTAGCCCTTCTTCCCAGCAAAAACTTCCCCAGACTGGTCTTTACAGGCAAAATTTCTATCAGCATTCTGGTCTTCTGAGCTCTGAACAGAACCTCCCATACAGAGCAGCTGAAGCTGTTCCAGTGCTTCTCTTTTAGGTGACATCTCTGAACCTTTCTTTTCTTTTCCCATAAGCCAGTCCCTAAAGCTTGTAATCCACATGGTCAAGTTTAGTCATAGCAATGACCCCACTTCTCTGGTATCAAATTCTTTCTCAGTTACTCTTCTCTCATTGCTGGGACAAATACGTGACACAAAATGAAGGAAGGAAAGGTTTATTTAGCTCACAGTTACTGGAGTTTCAGTCCATACTCAGCTGGCTCTAAGGCCGAATGGCACATGACAGAGAGCAACCTTTCATGGCAGCAGCAAAAAACAGAGAGCAAAAGAGAGTGAGGGCAGCTTGGGTGGTTAGCTAGCCTCTCTCTCTTAGCAGATCTTGGCATTATCCATTTGGCACTGGTTTTAGGTGCTTGAAGAAGGCTTCCACCTAGATTTCAGAAGTGTGCCTCTGACAGGGCAGTGTGTAAAGCCGTGAGTGAGAAGCCTATTCTCTGAAAACCCCCAATGTTTGGAAAAGCCAGGAACATAGATTATCTAAGGGAAACTGCAAAGAGGGAGCAAAGCCAGCTTAGAAGAGAAGCCATGGGAGCTACCACCAAGAGTGCCGTAGGGGTGGAGCCACATGGAGCTTACGATTTGCCACAGATTCTTTTGGATGTTCCACATGGAACTACAGGACTTAATGTTGGCCCTTCTGGATTTTGGATTTGCTCTGGTACCAGTACTTGGTATCCTGCTGTGTGTACCTTTTAGAACGATAATGTTTATCTTGTGCCACTGAATGTTGGAAGTATTTAACTTTTTGTTTGTACAGGGACTCACAGTGAAGAGTTTGCTTATACCTTGGGTGAGACTTGGGGCTTGGACTTTTCACAAATGCAGAAAACTATAGGATTTTGGCAACTCTTATAGGTGGGCTAAAATATATTTGGCATAAATGGATGTTCATGAGTCTTTGGAGTTCCAGGGGCAGAATGTTGTAGTTTATGTCTACTTGTCCCCTCAAAGTCTCATGTAGTCATGGGGTAGGTTCTAGAGTTTGTGAATGATTCTTGATCCAGTGATTATGGGTGTGAGTGCCCTGGGGAAGAGACTCTGAATTACAATGTCAGGAGGGGAGAGAGGCTAGCTAGCTGTCTGAGCTGCTATCACTCCCTTTGCTCTCTGCTCTTTGCCACTACCATGAATGGCTTCTCTGTGTCATGTGCCACTCTGCTTTGGAGCCAGCTAAGTATGCCCTGAAACTTCCATTGACTGTGAGCTAAATAAACCTTTCCTGCCTTCATTTGGCCATTGGGTATTTTCCCAAGAATGAGAGAATATTAACTGAGACATGCATCTAGAGGTCCAACTGCCAATACAGTGTTTATTTGTATGAAACCTACTGAAACTGATCCTTACTCTCCACATTTCTATCAGTATCTTGGACTTCTGAGCTTCAATGTGAGTCACTCATCAATTTATATTTAAAGTATTATAAAGTTCTTTAGCCCATTTCTCCAAATCTTTCCAAACTACTTCCACAAATTAATAAAAAAAAATGTTCTGAACCATGTAATTAGGTACATTGACAGTAATGTCCCCACTCTCAGCATCAATTATAAGGCATCTTTCTAAACACTGGGACATGATACCTGCCACTGCATCTTAAGGGAGGACCGTTTTAGTTTGGTTCATGGTTAAGCCAATCGAGTCCATTGTTAGTGGGGTCTGAGAAAAAAAATCTCATGGCACAAGTGCACACTGGGGCAAAGTGCTCAGTTCATGTAAGCTGGGGAGAAAAGCAGGTGAACAGTGCCAGAGAGGAAAGGCTGAGGACCATTTGCAACACTCAGAATCAGGCTTCTATGGCCTGTGCCTGCAGAACCAGAAGCACATTTTTATACTGTAGTAGGCATTTATTAATCCAATGAAGTTGACAAAAAACAGGACTCATAGTCACACTATACATATATCTATAGTATATAAATATGTACTTAGATATAATTATAAGCTCTATACATTACATAACTATATGTTTTATCTATATTCAGACATCTATAAGTGGCATAAGAATATATATTTAACTCATTGTTTATAATAGTCAATTATTTTAACTTTGTATAAGTATCTCTTTGTATTTTTGTTATATAATAAATAAACTGCTATATAACAAACAAATAAACTTGTTACTCCAAGTTTTATTTTTATGACACACTTGTTTTTATTCTAATAATGTATATTATATATCAATACACTACATCGTATTTTTAACACTTGTAAATATTTTGATATTCTCTACATAGGAGTTATTGGTCTTTAATATAGAAAGGAAAACTATGGCAAATTGTATGGTTTTACTTTGAAAAAGCCTAAAAAAATTGAAGATACAGCTTGGAAGTTATAGAATTTATGTCAAAGTTCATTTAAAATGATGTAAAGATATACAATATAACATATTCTAGGAAAATAATGAAGCTGTGTTCAGAAAGATTTTAAGAGGAAAGTTTAGCTAACTAGTTTCATAATGCATTGCTCTCCAAAAGAAGTTGCTTTAAAAATTAGAAACATCTCAGAGCTTTTACCACTTAGCAAAGTGTATGTATGATATTTTAGTTTTCCTACTTCTCAATGACTGATAAATTCAAGCCATATGTAAACATAGAGACTAAAATTCTTATCTATAAATGATATTTACAAAATTTACAGTCAAGTTTCTTTTTTTCTGGCAGAACTGGAGATTGAACTCAGGCCCTTGCACTTGCCAGAGAAGTGCTTATCCTATGGAGCCGTCTCCCCGCCCCCCAAATTTCTTATTTTGAATAGCAGTATATAGTTGCTTTGTTCCTGATTAGCATGCTATCCATGTATATTACTTTCACTTAACCAGTTCGATATTGGAGGTAGTGACCAGCCAAACCCTAAATTCAGATAGATATTTTATTTTTGAAATCTTCATACAAAAACAATAGCTAAATTTTCATTGAAATCTAGATGAAAATCCTTTTATTCTATTTCATGTGTCTAAATTATTAAGGATAATTTAATAGCATACCACTGGCAGATTATGAGTGGCTGGTTCATGGCATAGCCTCGCCTCTATTAACAACTTCTTAAGGTTTTCCCACTCTTGATACAAATGTAAAAAAATCTGGGGTAGTGGGAATGCAATCAGTGAGTATAATTAATGGAATTATTTACCAGTAATTCATAGGTGGCTTTCATTAAAAAAAAAATATCTTGCAGTTTTTGTATTGGTCAAGTAGATTTTATTCAATATTTATAATATCTTTTAATCATTAGCAGTATCAATTATAAGGCATAAATATTTTTGGACATGGACTCAATTCTTTTCAGGCAACTTTTTATTATGTTTTTGACCCCAAATAGATAAGGGTATATTTCTACTTGTGTCCTACTTTCAACACTGAGTCTCTTCCTGAGCCATCTCAATTTATAAGAAAAATGTCTCTGAATTTTGAACAATTTTTGATCAATATGAATAGTTGCAGCCACTGTTTTTGTGATGAAATCCTTTTGCCATTCTATAGAATTTCAGAAAAAAACAAAGGTGTCAATTTATATATGTAATCATTTTTGTAAGTCTTTAGAAGAATAAACTACAAATTAAGAAAGTTGCTAATCATTTTAGAGCCAACAGTCTGAAACTTGAAACATGTTTGTCTGATAAAGTACATGCACGTATCCTTTAAGTTAAGAGCTTTTGACATATTCTGGGTCTGAAAGCACACACATCTATCAAGTCAGAAAAATATGTCCAACTATTCAATTTAAGTAACAGTGGGACTATTGAATCACCAATGAAATGATTTGATTTGGTGGGATTATAGATGAACTGTGTGCACGTTATGTAAGCAGTTCCAGACCCATTTGCCTTACAAAATAATGTAGTCCAGGGACAACAGCTGCACTGGCTGTTTAAGAGATGAGAACGATTCCACCTTATTTTAAATACTGAAATTTTATGTAAACTAAAAGATAATACTTTTAATAAATTTTGGAGCAGTTAATAATCTAAGACATTCTCTATAAAAGGAGTTTGCAGATTTTCAGCAATGTTTCCATTCATTGATTGGAGATAGTGCATTGGCCATGAAAATTTATACTGCTGAATTCCGTTTTGAATTTACTTGTGTTGTCCTTACTACAATCTTTTAAGTCAGTGCTGTAGTCAATGATATGTACATCACTATTTTACTATTGAAGCTTTAAAAATTATACTTAAAGCTTAAGTTATTTCATTTTTAGAACATGTATAAATTGTGGATCCCAATGCTCTGTTGACTGTCAACAATTCACTGTTAAAAATTCCACCTAAAATCAATTCACTGAAGGATCAGGGACATAGCTCATTAGACTAAGCACCTGGTTAGGCAAGTTCAGGGGCCAGGGTTCGATCCCCGGAACCACATGCTCTATGGACCCTGCCCCAGACATGCTGAGCCAGCCAAGAGTCTGGGCACGGTGTAACACACCTCTAATCCCAGTTCTGGGAAGGCTGAAAACAGGAGGATCACTATGAATCCAAGCTGTGTAGTGAGACCCTGTACCAAATAAATTAAAAACATTAATTTTTTTTAAAAAAAATCAATTCATTGAGACAGATTCAACATGGCTGAATAAAGGACTCACATTGGAGTTTCTCAGAGGAAATGAACTGGAAACACAGGTAATCAGATGAAAGACAGGTACATACATCCTGCTACCAGAATTAATGAGCTGAGATATTTGTAGACCGAACAAAGCATAGGTGCAAGACTTTATAACATGATAAAGCAGCCCACGGGGCTACCTGTGGCTTTCCCAGAGGTAGGAGTGGGATCAGAGCAGGAATTGCCATTTTAGGGAGCTTCTGGCCCTTTTAAAAGAAAAATAAGTGGAGAAAACTGCAAAGGTGTCACAAACTCAGCCCACATGGGATAGCTCTATAGTTTAAAGCACCTCACCTCTTTTAATTTCCTGCCGAGGACACTGCAGTCTGGCAGCAAATTTGACTTGCACATGCAGGAGTGTGTGAATGCTGCTTCCCAAATGGGCCACAAGTTTTTTTCTTTCTTTTACTTTCTATTTATTTTTTCTATGTTAAGTGCTGTAACTACTAACTGGAAGCTCTAGCAATAACAAGGTTAGAGACTGACCACTGCACTGAGGAATGATAGCAAAACAATATAACTGTTCCTACCCTATGACTATTGCAGAAGAGGACTTGGAACACCCATGTCACTCAGTATGAAGATTTTCGTGTCCTGCAACCAGCAGGTGATCCACAACACAAGCACCCCTGGGCCAGGAGGTCAGCGACTCCCTCCTACCTGCAATCTGCAGTGTGGGGAAAAGTAGTGGGAATCAAGCCTCCCCACCCTGTGAACTGGTGCCATCACCTTGGGCTGGGAAATCTGCACTCCCACTAATGTGAGACAACTAGTGTGGGACAAACATGTGATGTTTAGGTCAGTGTGGAAGACAGGGGACAGAATATGAGAGAAGCCAGCAGTGTGGAAGGGAGCAGCTGTGTAAGGTCCAGGAGGGGCCAACTGTAGGAGCCACTGTGGCCTGTCTCTGAGGGCACCATAGCAAGCTACAGAGCAATGCAGAGACAGACAGGGTAGGGAGTACTGTACAGGCCATCCAGAGAGCTGCTGGCTAAAGACTGGCCACAGGCCCCTCATCCAGAGCCCAGATCACTCTCACATCAAATCTAGTGCTAATCCTGTTGTTGAACTGGTGGGACACTGATTTAGACACTACCACAGAACAGTGGATACCTCAGGAGTTTTGTTCTTTGTATGTATTTTTTCCCTTATATTGTTTGGTTACATCTTTCATGTATTTTCACTTTCATCTTTCTTTTTTAGGTTCTTGTATACATTTCTATTTGTCTTCTTTCTCTCCTCAAATATCTCTCAAATATCTCTCTTGACCTTAAGATATCTTCATGGAACTGAATATTGTCCTTGACCTTTCTGATTTGTTTCAATAATCTTTTGTTTTCTACTTCATTCTCTCTCCCTGCCCTCTTCTCCAGTTTCCCAAAGTTTGCATGCTTATCCTTTGTCCTCCAGTTTTGTTTTGACTGTATTTCTTTCCTCTCTCTCTCTCTCTTTCTCTCTCTCTCTGATTTTTTCCTTTATATTGAATTTCCCCACTACAGAGTAAAACCAATGTACTATGGGGACACTCATTTCATAGAAGGTTCTGATTTTATATTGGGTTTTCTATTTAACTGTAGATCTTGCCCCTATGGCTAAAGATACCAAATCATGAGTTACCACAGTTTTCCTGATGCACAACTATGTGTGATGCTATTGTTATTGTTAATTATAACACTTTAGCCAAGATGTCATATTAGCTTAAATTAGTTGTTCTCCCTTCAACGACAATACAATGACTTGTCTGGAGTCATAACAATTAATATAGACTGGTTCCAAAGAACTAGAGACTGAACCAAATAGATGGCTACATCTCTCCTTAATAAATTTTAAAGGTAGGATCTTGTATAGGCAGAAGAGACCAAGAACTTCCTACATATAGAAGAAAGATCTGAAGGAAAGACATTTCCTAGGGAGATTTCAGTGTTAGTGATAAAGCAGCCTGCTATGAGAAATATACAGATATTAATACAGAAAAGAATAAAATAAAATAAAAAATAACAAGACACCAAAGCAAAACCCAACCACAAATATCCAGCCCATGCAGGACAAGCCCAGGAGACAATAAGTGCTATGAATTGTATCTAGGTGTCCCCCCAAAGCCTCATGTAGTCACTGGGGCAGCTTCTAGAGTTTGTGATTAATTTATTATCCAATGCTGGGATTACAAGTATGAGTGTTATTTCTGCCATGAGGGGGGTAATGTCGTCACAGTGTGAGGAGGGGAAAGAGGCTGGCTAGCTGCTGCACAATTGCACCTCTCTTTGCTCTTTTCTGTTTTCTGCCACCATGAACTGCTGCTCTATGCCATGTGCCTCTCTGCCTTGTAGCCAGCTGAATATGGACTGAATATGGACAAACTGTGAGCTGAATAAACCTTTCTTTCCTTAATTTTGGATGTTAGGCATTTTGTCCCAGCCATGAGAGAAAAGTAACAAAGACAGAATTTGGTAACAGAGAAGTGGGGATGTTGCTGTGATTAAATCTGACCGGGTAGATTATAAACTTTCTGGAATGTCTTATGGGAAGAAATAGGAAAGATTCAGAGATGTTGCCTACAGGAGAAGCACTGGAATAGATTTAGCTGCTCTGTATGGGAGATTCTGGTTAGAGCTCAGAAGACCAGAATGCTGACAGAAATCTTGCCTGTGAAGACCAGACTGGGAGGGTTTCTTCTGTGAAAAAGGACTGCATTCGTTGTTCACTCCACACGATCTGTGTTATGGCTTGGCAGAAAGTTTGTCTGAATTTTGCTCATGTCCAGAGACTGCCTGAGGGGCTGGGGAGACAGCTCAGCAGCTTAAGCACCTGCCTGGCAAGCATAAGGTCCTGAGTTCAATCCCCAGTACCACAAAAAAAAGAGAGACTTCCTGAGAATGAAATTAAAAATGGCAGACTGATTAGTCTTGCAAAATAAATTTCAAGACAGTCAAGTGTTGAGGCTGTGGCATTGCTATTTTGGGGAGCTTATCATCAGATTTATGTTGAGAATCAAGAGCAAAGAACCTATCAGGATGATTTAAAATGTTGTGAGTTTGACCAGAAAAGAAGTGTCAATAAAGCTGTGGACTGCAAAGATAAGCTGAGAAGATCTCCATTTCCGAGAAGGAATATTACAATGAAAAAGATAACCCGAGGACATCACAGGAAGTAACAGGTCTCTGCCCTTTGCAGCCTCAGAACTGCAAGAGTGAGGGACTTTGCGTTGGTGAGAATGCTGCAGAGCACCATATACAGAATTTGTTCTTGGGAATCAGGGTCAGAGTGCTCAGTGATCCAGGTACTTGAGCCCTACAGCCAAGAGAGAGGAAAGCCTGGCTACTGCTCCAGCTGGCAGCAGACCTTGGCAGCATCCACACGGCACTGGTTTTAGGCTCAGGCCAAGTGCAAAAGTTCTGAGGTAAAGAAGGATCACACCTCAATTTCAGAAGGCCTGGGAGACCAGGCAGTGTGCCCCTGAGAGGGCAGTGTGTGACTCAGAGAATGAGAAGCTTAATGTAGTGGAAACTCCAGAAGTTTGGAAAACCCAGGAATGTGGATCTTCTCAGGGAAACTGCAAGGAGGGAGCAAAACTACAAAGAAAGAAACCACGGAAGCTACCACCATGAGTGCCATAGGCGTGAAGCCACAGTATATCACAAGCCATGATAAGGAAAATAGATTAACTGTTGCCTTCCTGTCCTTTCAAATACAAACTGGGGCCAACTGATGAGAGCTTTGAAGTTTTGAAGGCCTGCTATAGCTGGTTTGAGAATTGTGAGTTTGCAGAGCACAGTGAGTCAGTGAGAGGTAATAAAAGGACTGCTGTTAAATTTGTAGCAAATTCCAAGACTACATAGAGGCTGGTATTGTTATCCACCATGAAAATTTGATTGTTTTATGATTGGATTTAAAACAATTGTGAAGTAGGACCTACATTGAAACCACTGAAGGACAGGGTGACTCTACTGTTTTATGAAAATGCTAGTGGGGATTAGCCCAGTGAAGTGAAAGCTCAGTTATTTTCAAGAAACACACTGTCAAAACCAGCAAATTTCAAGTGATGTGGAGGAAAAACAGAAAACCTGGCCTCATAAGGCAGTATTTTACTGAGTAGATAAAGGAAGTGTTTGGTCTCTGTGGAAAAGATTTGCTGAAACAATATTTTCCTGAAAAAGCTTACTTCTGGGTGATGTGCTTGGTTTCCTCCTTCTTTGCAAGAAGACTGACTGGAAGAGCTCAGCTTCATCATTGTAATAGTCATGCACCAAACACTACTTCCCTTATCTATGCAGCACATGGGCCTGCAGATCACTTCACAATCCCAAAGACTTTTCCAGAGATTCTTTGTGGTCTCATCAATCTGAGTTAGAAGATTCACTCTTTCAGAATTTGGGATACTTCACTCCAAGCTCTCCTTGAGTGAAGGATTTGCATTAAGAAATCAGCTATAATTCTGATGAGCTTTGCTTTACAGGAGATTTGCCTTTTCTCTCTAACAGTTCTTAATATTGTGTTCTTGTGCTGAATTTAGAAAGTCTTGATTATTATATGCCTTGATGTAGATTTATTTTGGTCATGGATAACTGGATTTCTATTCTATTTAAGATGTCAAATTCTTTTTCCATCCTTGGGAATTTTTTTACATTACTTCTGTAAAAACTTTCTTTTATGTCATTTGTGCTGCACCCTGCTTTTGCATTGACTCCAATTAATTTGTATTATTTCTCTTTGCATCATCATATACCTGTTGGATTATTTTTACATGGTCCCTTGTTATTTTTAAGAGAGTTTTCTTTTCATGATTGCTACCCACAAACCTGTCTTTTAGGTCTGAAATTTTGTCTTCACTTTTGTTAGGGGATTTTGTTAACTTTGAATGGAATTTTGATTTCCTGAATGTCCATTTGAATCAGTTTTATGGATTTTATTTCTTTCCTATATTGTGCATCCTCATTTCCCTTCATTGCCCTTTTTACTTAAGTCTATTCTAGACCTGCTGAGTACATCTTCCATTGTGATCATTATCTTTCTTCTACTTAGGATATAATTTTATTTCTGATTTCCTCTATCATCTGGTGCACTTGCTTTCTAACTAGTGCTGCTGTAATTTCAGAAGTTTCACATGGGTGGCTTCCATTTTCTTCTACTTCATTGTCTTGGTTATTTTTCTCTTATTGCTGGGACAAAATACCCAACACTGAAAATTAAGGAAAGAAAAGTTTATTTAGCAATCAGTTTGTAGATGTTTTAGTCCATACTCAACTGGCTCCAAAGCAAAGTGACAAATGACATAGAGCAGTGTCTTAGTTACTCTTCTCTCATTCTTGGAAAAATACCCAATGGCCAAATGATGGAAGGAAAGGTTTATGTAACTCACAGTCAATGGAGTTTTCAGTTCATACTCAGCTGGCTTCAAGGAAAAGTAGCATATGGCACAGAGAAGCCATTCATGATGGCGGCAAAAAAGCAAGAGAGCAAAAGTGGGGCAGCAGCTTTGCTCACATTGTAATGCAAATTACCTACCCCAGGGTGGGTTCAGCACCCACACCCACAATAATCATAAACTCTGAAAACTGCTCCTTGACTACATGAGGCTTTGGTGGGGGGCCACAAGACACAAACAAGCAACTGTTCATGGTGGCAGAACATCGCCAAGAGCAAAGGGAAGGACAGGTGCTGCAGCAGCTAGCTAGTTTCTTTTCCCTCCTTACACTGTAATACACATTACCTGCCTCAGGGCGGGAATAGCACTCACACCTGTAATCCCAGCATTCTATCGTGAAATACTCACAAACTCAGAAGCTGCCCCAATGACTACATGAGGTTTTGAGGAGATACCCAGATACAAACTATAACATTCTGTCCCTGGGCCCCCAAAGACTCATGCACATCCCTTATGCAAAAAGCATTTTAGAACCTTTATTTTTGCAGAACTGGGGATTGAACTCGGGATCTTGCGCTTGCCAGGGAAGCACTTATTCTACTTAGCCATCTCCCCAGTCTGCAAAGGACATTTTAGCCCATCTCTAAAAGTTGCTCAAGATTTAACAACTTCAGAACTGCTGAAAATTTCAAGTCCCAATTCTCCAAGATCTAAGGCAGACTCTTAGCTGTGAACCCCTGTATAAATGGAAAGTTAAACACTTCCAACATTCAATGGCACAAGATAAACATTATCATCCAAAACCTACACACAGTAAGATACCAAGCATTGGGATAAAAGCAAGTCCAAATCTAGAAGGGCCTACATTAAGTCCTATAGTTCCATGTAGAACATTTGAAGCAATCTGTGTAAAATTGTGTGCTCCCTTTGTCTTATGTGGTAGCCATAACTATTTGTAACTACTTCTTGTTTACCCAAATTAATAGCACTTTTTTAATTCTCTCCTGTATTTAGTGTCAAAACTTTGCTACTGTTTTAGTTATTTCACATTAACACTTTTAATAGGAGGTTTCTTATTAGTGGTGGTAGAGATTTGCTTTAGGCTTAGGTATTCTCTAGAAACATAACAGCACTTGCATAGCTCTCAGGTTTGTCAAAACTTTCTTTCTTTCTTCCATTCTTTCTTCTTTATGATAGCATAGAATAATATTTTTCTTTACTGTTAGTGTTACCTCTTATTTTCTTAGGATCCACTTTCTCAAGATGAGATGTAAAAAACTCCAAAATAACAAATATGGCTACAAAAGGTAAGACAAAACTGAAAGAAGGCATGCACTGTACGAGAGCTACCACATGACCCCTTGTTCTGGTTGGATAGTGTATCAAGTCACAAGGCAAGTGACACAGAGAAGCCCTACTTTGTGGGTACAGTACTATTTGCACCCAAATAGCCCAGTATTGGGACCAAATGTGCACCAAATTCAGTCTGCTTCAAAGCAGTCATATACCAAGGTATTAGTGTATTTTATATCTCTTCCATGATGTTTTAGGAAGTGGAAAATTTAGAAGCAAAACAATATTAAGTGATCTATATTATGTGTAGTAGCCATGAAAAGGTAAAGTGAATAGGATTTGAACTCAATCAAACCTCATTGATTGAGAAAATGTCAAATTGGGACATTTTCTTACAGAGAGAAACATAAAACTCTCTCAATTAGATTATTTGCTTCTATAATAATTTTATTTTATTTAAACATACATCTTTGTTTGTCAGTCCTAGTAATGCAGTTGTATTCTACCACTAACTCTACATTAGAATCCTTAAACATAATAAAGCTTTCAAAAGAAAATCCTGGCTGGTTTAGTGGTGCACATCTGTAATCACCGCTATTCAAGAGGCTGAGGCATGGGGAACCAGAAATTTAGGTCCAGCCTGGGAAACTTAGCAAAACTCTGTCTCAACATAAAAATAAGTAAATAAAAAGGACTAGCTCAAGGGTAGAGGGTACTTGAGTTTCATTCCCAGTACCACAATAAAAAACAAATGCTCAGATCACAAATTAAGTAAGGATTTCTTCAAGACTGAAATGGCTTAAATAGTCTTTTGGTGGTATGGTATAGGGTAAGGGTAGGGAATCACTGGGATGAGGAAGTTCAGAAGAATACTTCTAATCTACTTGAGCAAGCTAAGACAGGACACAAGTGTCTAAGAAGGAACACACGCACACCCCCCCCACACACACGAAAGTATAAAATAAGATGGCAGGCCTAAAGGTAGAGTCAATAAATGAGAAACATTCAAAATACATATTCATCATTGAATTATAAATCATTTGGTAAGAATTAATAAGAGTTTTATAGTATATGGACCAAATCAACACTTTCTGAAAAACTTGAAATACAAGAAATTTTGCCAGCAATAGTTTTGATGCTTCATAATCATGCTACTTTTCCAAACTGGATACATTCAGTCATTCATTCCTCAGGGTGCCCAACTTGGTTTGGTTTTTGGCAGTATGAGGGTTGGAATTCATGGCCTTCTCTGACCTGCGTCTCTAGCTGTTTTCATTATTATTTTGAGACAGAGCCCTGCTAAATTACCCAGGCCGCTGGATAACTCAAACTCTCTCTCTCTCTCCCTCATTCTCTCTC
>NDGM011164076.1:0-21231 GCA_002564305.1 Octomys mimax | reverse complement strand
GAATTCAGCTGTGAATCCATCAGGACCTGGGCTTTTCTTTGTTGGCAAGTTTTTATTACATTTTTAGTTTCATTGGGTGATATTAGGTTATTCAGAAGTTTTTTATCTTCTTGACTTAGCTTTGGTAGTTCATATGTGTCTAGGAATCTGTCCATTTCTTCTGTATTTTCCATTCTATGAGAGTAAAGATTTTGGAGATAGGTACTGATAATCTTCTGAATTTCTATAGGGTCTGTAGTGACTTCCTCCTTTTAGTTCCTTATTATGAAATTGAATTTTTCTTTCCTTTTAAAAATGAGGTTGGATAGGGGCTTATCAATTTTATTAATTCTTTCAAATAACCAACTATTCAATTCATTAATTCCTTCTATTGTTTTCTTTGTCTCCATTGCATTTATTCCTGTTCTGATCTTTATAATTTCCTGCTTTCTTTGGGCTTTGGATTCGACTTGCTCTCCTTTTTCTAGGTGTTTGAGGTGTTTACTTGGGCTCATTGTATTTTCCTGATGTGAGAATTTATTGCTATAAATTTCCCTCTGAAGACAGCTTTCATTGCATCCTACAGATTCTGGTAAATTGTATCTGCATTTTGTTAGATTATAAATATTGTTTAATTTCTTCTTTAATTTCATCCAGGACCCATTGATTGTTCAGGAGGATATTATTTAGTTTCCATGTGCTTATAGAGTTTTTGCTCTTTCTTTTGTCAGTAATTTCCAGTTTCCTTGTACTGTGGTCAGGTACTATGCATGGGACAATTTCGATTTCTTTCCATTTACCTAAGCATATTCTGTGAGCTAGCACATGTCTGTGTTGGACACTGTTCTGTGTGCAGCTGAGAAAAGTGAGTATTCTGGCCCTCTCAGGTGGAACGCTCCATAAAGCTCTACTAAGTCCATTTCTTCACCAGTTGGGTTTAGTTCTGCTATTTCTTCACTCATGCTTTCCATGGTTGATCTATCTCTTTGTGTCAATGGGGTGTGAAAGTCCCCGAACACAATTATGTTATTGCTCATCAGATTTTTTACATCTGTTAAAATTTCTCTTCTATAGTTGGGTGTGCCTACATTTGGTACATATGTATTTATTTATTTCTTCCTCCTGAAGTTTTCCCCTAACAGGTATGTAGTGACTTTGTCTCTTTTAATCACACTTGGTTTGAAGTTGACATTGTTATAAACCGGATTAGCTGCCCCTGCTCTTTTCTGGGTTCCTGTCACATGGAGTATTTTTTCCATCCTTTGATGTTCAGTCTATTAATTTCTTTTTTGAGTTAAATGTGTTTCTTGTATATATCGTGTTGTTGGATTTTGGTTCTTGACCCACTCTGCCAGTCTGCTTCTTTTGATTGTTGAATTGAGGATTTATTTTGATTATGGCTAGCTTGAGTTTTATATGCCTCACTTAATTGTACATCAGATTCTATTCCCCTGCTTGAGAAATCTTCTACTACTTCTACAAACACTCTTTCTATGTCTTCTTCTATTATGTCCAGCTGTTTTGCTGATCTCTATTAGTCTTATATTATTTTCTTTGCACCATCTTGCAGCTGTTGTGTTGTTATTTCTTGGCTCCCTGTTATTTTAAGAGGTGATTCTTTTCATGTTCACTAGCTGCAAGGCTTTGTTCAAGGTCTGAAATTCTATCTTCTGTTCCATCCAAATAGTTTTGCCATCTTTCAATGGAATTCTTCATGTCCTGGGTGTCTGTTTGAATCTGTTTCATGCACTCTAATTTTTTCTTGTATTGTTCATTCAATGTTCCCATAATTTTCCTATTTCCTTCTTTTTTTAAAAAAAAATCTTGGGCCAGGGAGATGGCTCAGTGGAATAAGTGCTTCCCCGGCAAGCACAAGGGTCTGAGTTCAATCCCTGGTTCCGAAAAAATAAATAAAAAAAAGTAAAAAATAAAAAATAAAAAATCTGTGTCTTCCTTGGATCAAACAATTCTTTCATGATTGTTGTCATTTCCTTTTTTTACCCGAGAGATTATTTCTTGTCTGAGTTCCTCCATAGCCTGATGGAGTTGCTTCTTTACTTCAGGGGTTATTCTCTAAGAAATTTCAGGTGTGTGCCTTCCATGTTCCTCTGTGACCTTGTCTCCTGCACTTGTTTTGGGTTGGCTAGAGGTCTGAGATTGTCTTTTGTTCCTTCCTTTTGTCATTTTTTGAAGCCCCTAATGTTCTCCCTGACTCCACAGCAAAGGTAGGTGGGGGGGTGTGGGTCAGCAAGGCTCTCGGGAGGGTGGGAGGGCAGGGCAGGCTCCCCGACACTCCTGTTGTGTGGGGCTCAGTGCAGCCTCTGCTTCATGGAGGGGAGGGGCAAGCCACAGTTCCAGAAGGATCTGATGATGATGGGTGCAGGCCCAAGTTCTGCCTGGCTCTCTGGGCGTTGGATTGGGGCAGGGCAGGGCTCCCCAAGGCTCCCGCAGGCCCCTGTGGCGGTCAGGTCTCCCTGGTGGTCTTCAGGGTGAGGAGGGGCGGCTTGGGTCAGTAGCACTCCAGCAAGAAGCCTGGGAAGGGGAGGGCTAGGGTTCCCGATGTACTTTAAAACCAATGCTTTGCCTAAAACTTTTTGGTGGACTGAAAACATGGAAAATTCAAGTTAAAAATTATTGTTCTAGTATTTGCCATCAGAAGTACTATATCACTAAAAGAGAAAGAAACTGCTCATAAGGCATGACCAATTGGGATGAGGGAAGGAGAAATGAAAGGGAAAAAGGAAGGCGGGCAATCGTGAGCGTATGTACACGGGAGCGCTACGATGATTGTTTTCAAGGTGGTGTTGAAGTGAATGCTTCCAATTTTCATTTTGGTCAATTTTCCCTGCTCATGTCTGGTAATCTGAGCAATGACACTGGATGCAAAAACATGCAACAAAGCAACCTTTGTTGGGTACCTAAAAAGTAGAGAGGTGCTGCGTGACAGGAGATTAATCCCGGTGAATGGGGTGGGTGTGTTTGGCGGGAGCTAAGACAGCATGTTGGTTTTTCTCTTTCTCTTCTTAAAAATCTTTTTGAGATAGAGTCTCACTATGCAGTTCAGGCTGGCCCTGAGCTCACTTTGCAGTCCAGGCTGGTCTCAAAGCTCGCAGAGATCCTCCTGCCTCAGGCTCCTGAGTGTTGGGATTACCAGCATGCACCACCATCCTGGGCTGGTATCTCAGTTTTTCACTGCTGGGACCAAATATCAAAGAAAAACAATTTAAAAGAGGAAAAATGTACTTGGGTGACAGTTTCAGAGTGTTAGGTTTCCTGCACACTGGCTGCAGGGAAGAGACTCCATGCAGGTCAAGGCCCCTGGATGGCGCCAGCCAGCCCTTCTGGGGCTTCCCCCAAAGGCTGGAAAGTTGTGAGGTGGTCAGCGCGTCCACTGATGAGGTCAGAGCCCTCCTGAGCCTACTGGCTGTAAATGCAGCGCACACCCAGAATGGCTTTGCTCGTTTCCCAGGCGCTCCCCACTCCATCCAGGCCGACCACCAAGACCAGCCGTGGGAGGCCCGGCCACGTCTCCTGGTGACCAGCTGAGCTCCAGGGCCCCCCCCCCCCGAGCTGCCCGAGCCCCCAGTGGGCTCTGGCCCCTTGAAAAAACCAGGAGATGATCCTACTGCTCCATTTGACTTCCGAGTCTTCTAATTAGAAATGACTAGGAATACCACCTTTGGAATAATAAAACCTTATTTAGTTCACAGCAAACAGGAAAATGAAATGAACAAAATCTTGAACAGAGAAAGTGAGACTTAAAATAACCTTCCAGTTATTTTAATTAAATGTTTCTTAATGATATTAAAGAATCAACTTCTTTATTGTTTCTATTAATGTAGAATAATTATTTTCTCTCTGCTCCTTGGACCAACCTGTTGTCCTGGTTGCAAAGAAGGATACTGGCGCTTCCCTAGTACTCTCAGGTCTCAAGGCTGAATACAGAGCTTTGCCCTTTTCAGTTCAGAACCTAACGCACGAGGCCAATTCCTCTGTCATTCATGGAGGATTGCAGTGAGAGCTTGCAAGCATCACAGTTCCAGCAAAGGATCCAACAGCGTTTTCCGTGGTCAGCTTGCTTTATAATTAGGGAGGGCCTGCATCAGCTGCACCACATTTCCACTACATGGGGCTCCAGCCTAGAGAATTGCTGCACTCTATCAGAAGGTGCCTGATGCTGTGATCACTGAAATGCCTGCCTGGAGAGGAATTGCAGATGGCTACAGCCAGCTCCTGGTGGCACGAGGCTGTTGCCTCATGCTTTCCTGCAGACACTGAGGCCAGTGTGTCGCAATGTCCGTAATCCGCCCCCAGTGCTGCAGCATGGACTGGAGAATGTTAAGAATGGGAGTGAGCTGAAAGCACGTTTTAGGAGAAGCCAGTACCCTAAGCAGAGGTTCGCGGTTCAGGACTGCCAGTCGGCAGTTAATCATAAAAGGCAATACCACAGGTGGGGCTGCCAGACTCGGCTTAGTAGTTTCTGATGGACCCTGGAGGTTTTGCTGATTAGCATGGTAGATGTTAGAAAGGAGTTAGCAGGTGAAATTAGTGGCTTGTGAAGTAGCACTGTGCACTATGGGAAAGGCGGCCATTGGTAAATTAGTATTAATTCAAGGAATAGGGGCCAGTTAAAATAGATTAGATACACTCTTCACCCCTGCTCAAAAAGCATAAAATCTAACCAGTTCTCTGGACTGAAGCTCTCGGAAGGTCTTCTTACCTGAGGCTGCGGTTACCTGAGGCTTCTTACCTGAGGCTCTGTCAGCCCGTCTGTTTCAAGCACTCAGCCCTGCCTTGGTCGCAGAAAGCAGCAATACATAATAGGAGAAAGAAAGGAACAGACGTGGTGCATTCCAGCTGAGCTTATCCACAAGGCCAGGCAGGGCGTGGCGTGGCGTGGCTGGGGAGCCGACTTCGTGGGCCCTGCAGCTACTGTTTCAGCTGCCCAGGAGGATCTGTAAGCCATGTGGCCTCACCTCAAATGACAGAGTCCTGGGATGTGTGGGACCGCACTGGGCAGGGTGTATGTAAGACTTCCTAACTGCCTTACAAAACCTGTGCTGTAACATTTGTAATGAATTTCTGCACATGGACACAATTTGGCTGCAGACTCACTTGGAGCCTAAGCTCTCTCAGAGAATGAGGTGGTGCCCCTGCCTCTGAGGAGCACAGCTGCTCCCCCTTAGGCCCCCACTTAGCACCACACGGCTTGCGGTCCGGCCTCCCAGACAAGAAGCCCCACAGGACGGCGCTGCCTTGGGTGGGTGCACGTGTGGATTTGCTGCTCAGCGGATGGGCCTTTCAGCAATTGAGCTCCGGTAGGCTGTTTCTGGGTTCTGACGTGTCTAGTGTTATTAGTGTGAGCTCGGCTGACATATGGAATAGAAATTGTGCCAACTTATAGTGTTATTTCAGGGCTGTTAATGCATAAACTCCTCTGATGTGCAGTTGCAATCTTGCTTCCTGTCAGGCTTGACCAGGTAGGGAAACTAACAAAACATCATCAGGTTTGTCCATAAAGTATTTTTTCTGTTCACATTGTATTACTTTGGACATAGAGGTGGGAAGCTTTGGGTGTGTTCGCATAAAGGCAATGAGCCTAGGTGCGGCGGGGGCGGCTGTCCCTTAGGTGCGCCCTGGGGCCTGGAGGTTGTGAGGGGGTGGCGAGGAAGCGTGGCTGTGCAGGTCGTCGCCCCGCACGCGGCTCCCTGGGGAGACTGCTGAACTCACGCACAGGCTTGCTGAGTCCCACTGCTTGAGTCCTGATGCCTGTCAGTCTGTTCCGAGGACAGCCAGGACTGTGCGGGTGGCGAGGTCGTCGCATGGACGCAGTACGATGCTGTGGCGCTGAGGCTGTGGGGCACAGGGCTGGCGCAGGGGCTGGCTGGAGGGCGTCTGCAGGTTCTGAGTGAGGCCACTGCAAGACTGCGGGCCTTGGTGTGCGCTGCTTGCCTCCCTCGCGTCCGTCTCTGCTGAGACCAGGGCGTGCGGCCAAGCCCTCGGAGGGGTCTCCCTCCTGCCTGCGGGTCCCTGGGCTCTTAAGAATGCCGACTTCTCGGTCCACTCCACTTCTAAATCAGTGGATTTTTCAGGCCCCTGCTACAGAGTTTTGCGTGTGCAAGTTAATCATGTAATGATCCCTGGGAAGGCCTACATTACACAGACCTGAGGGCGCCCAGACTAAGTAAATTGCTTCAGCGGGGCCCAGGCAGGCCCAGCACTGAGGCCCACCGTGCGTCCTCCTCTTCGGCTCCAGCCGCTGCCTCAGGAGGAGGCGCACTTGCTTCCTTCTGCTCGGCCCTTAGCAGCCCCTTGAGGTGCCTTCTGCGCAAGGCCTTTCCTTTCCGCCTGCCGCCGCCCACCGGCTCTCCAGGGGGAGCGAGGGCCTGCATATCGAGTGTCCCTGGCTTTTGTGAAACCGGCCCCGGCCTTGGGAAGGCTTTCCCTGCCTCTAGCTCCTTTTCCTGAGTTCTGCTCTGGATCGTCAGTGCCGAGCAGGAAGTTTCAAATGAAAGAGGGAACGGATGCTATTCTGCAGGTTTGCTTCCTAATGATGTTCGAAAGAAGCCAGTGTAGGTGATTGAAGTGCGGACCTGCGGGCAGGGCATCCTTTAATTTCCACCTAAAGCGGGGAGCGAGTCTGTGGGGAGCCAGCCTGGCCTCATTTGGCTGGCGAAAGGCGTGTATGGGCATCGCTAATAATGCAAGTTCCTTGTGTTTGGGACGGGGTTTATGACTATACTTTTGAACCTTCCAATAGTCCCAAGGGGAGGCTGGAATCATGATTGCTTCTTCGGCCACATAGGAAATGAGCCTCAGCACAGTGCAGCGCTGTGCCCAGTGTCACGTGGAGTCCCACAGTCACAGGGGCACGTACAGTCAGAGATGGCATCCGGCGCTCTTCCTGCTGTCGTGAAAGCTCCCGCAGATGTGGCAGGAAACTCCCCTTTAAGTCAAGCTGAGTCATTGTTTCACTGGGTGTCACCGCTCGCTGACTTGAGTTGACTTCCACGCAAAAGCACTTCGCCCCTCTGAACCTCAACTTTTTCTTCTGGAAAATGAGGAGAACTAAGTAGCCCCAAGAGTCCTCCGTGTTGGACACAGTGACTGCCACAGCTCAGCGCTGCCTCCTTCTCAGCTTTTGGGGAAGGTCAAGTGCATTTTAAGTGACTTCTCAGAAATGGCTTGGTTAGTTTGGATTTTGTAAAAGTCTTTAATATTGTTTCTCTTCTCTCAAGAGCTGGGTTAGGCGAACCAGCTCAACCAACAAAGTCCATTTTCCCTTCATGATGTGGGTAGAAGTCTGGCACACCCAGGCTGGGCGTGGTGGTGCATGAGTCTAACCTCAGCATTCAGGAGGCTGAGGCAGGAGGACCCAGAGTGGGAATCCAGTCTGGACTACTTATCTCAAAAAACCAAACCTAAAGAATCACACCAACACCAACAAGCAAAAACAATAACAATAGCAATAACAACAAGACCTAATGCTTCAATACTTAAAAAATAAAACAGAACAATTGAAGGAAGGAAGGAAACGAGTGTTCTGATAGAAGTTATCAAATGGAGAAGGCTTGCCTTAGGAAAGGACACCTACATGGCGCAGAAGCAGCATGGGCGTCAGGGGGCTCCAGAGCCCCCAGCTCTACCCTCAGGTCCCAGGTGTGCACCCTGCTGCACCATGAAATGAGACTTCCCATGGGGCGCACAGCAGGCAGTGGCTGTGCAGGGCTAGAAACTAGCTGGTTCTTGAATGCTGATTATGTCCTTGGCTTGAAAGACGCAGTGTCCCCGTGTTCCTCAAGCCGGGCCTCTGCATTGTCCCAGCCATCTCACTGTCCTACCTCAGCAGGTCAGATCGGGACTTTACTTGAAGATAGTGCCTTTACAGAGGCCATCAAGTTAGAGCTCTGGAGAGGGGACTCGCATCCAGTACTGTTGGTGTTCTTGCACAAAGCGGAGATCTGGACACCACAGACACTCAGGGAGAAGACCGTGGAGATGGAAAGATGACTGTCTGGGGCCAGCAAGGAGGTCCTAGAACGGAGCCCTCCTCCACAGCCCTGGGAAGAACCAGCTGCCGACACCGTGAGCCCTGCTGCTGGTCTCCTCAGCTTTGAGCTGCAGTGTCCCTAGTGCTGCGACCCCAGCAGCCTGCACCTAGCCGCCCATCCTGCAGACATTGTTTTCTTTGATAGTTGAGGAGGCGGGAAGGTTGCTGGGGAGTGCTGTGTTGGATTCTGGAGCCCACCAGTAGTTGCTGCGCAATGCCACTCTGCTGGCAGGAGAGTTACAGGCTGAATGGGCTTTATCTCCTCCTCTACCCTGTGCTGTTTTGGTTTGAAACTGCCCATTGACAGCTTCCAAGCATTTGGCGACCCTGCACTTTCTTTTCAGTTGAACTACGTAATTTGTTCCCATTCTTTTTAGAGAAGGCTTTTCCGTAAGTGTTTTCAGCTGTGACACTCTGTAGGTCATGGTATAGGTAGGTAAGCCCTTATCTTTAGAAGTTGGAGAACTTAAACACTTCAGCATATCAAATGGTTTGCTTCTCTTTGAACCCAAATGCCTATAGCTGCAACTAGAAACAGACTCACCGTTAAGTGGCAGGGCACAGCTGCGCAGAGGGAAAGACACAGCATCTCTCTCCAGTGCTGAGAGCCCATCGTGAGAGGGTGAGGAGGGGCTGTCCACTGCATGGCGGAGAGCGCCGCCACAGCTGCTTAGTGTGGGCAATGTGCGTCCACACCTTGGCCATGCTGCTTGAAATAAAGTTAAGGTTTCTCTGAATGGTAGTAGGTACTGACAGTTTATTTTCCAACTCAAAGCAAATTTTGTGGAAAGAATTCTGCTTTGTAGAATTATGTTTACAGAAAAGGCATACTTACAAGTATCAGCATTTTCAAGATGGTCTTTACAAATGTCTCTGAACTTCAGCTTCCATGCCTGGGATTTGCAGTCAGTCTGTAGGACTGCAAGGATGGAATGGGATGTGTATAAAGTTTTTGGAGAGTAGCAAGCCCTACACCAAAGTAAATAGCTTTAATTGGACTGTAAGTTTGCCCAGATAAGTGTTGAGGTAGCTTTAGAATCCACTCATTCCGCAGTTACGGCGGGATGCTCCCCTCCTGAGGCTGGAGCCCAGGGCGAGCATGCTGGACTCACTTGCTCCCATGAGTCTTGTGGAAAGAGCCCAGGGTGGAGTTGAAGCCTTGCTGCTGTCGCCTGCATGCTCCCTGCTCACACTGACGAGCGTTCGCAGCTGCCTCTGAAGGTGCCCATTCGGGCTTTGTGTGTCTGGCCTGCTGAGTCAGGTACCACAGGTTGTCTTAATCCAGTGGCTGAGGTAAAAAAAAGTTAAAAGCACAAGCAGTGGTGTTGTAGCCATAGTGTCCAACCATGTAGCCCACGGTTTCCTCTTCTTTTTTTTGGTGGTACCAGGGATCAAACTCAGGACCTTGTGCTTGCCAGCAAGTACTTATTCCACTGAACTGTCTCCCCGGCCCCTCCTGGTTTCCTCTTCTTGTCCTTGGACAGGTTTATAGGAGTCGAGAAAAGGAACAGACGAAGCTCGCATGAGATGATGGGGACTCGGTGGCAGAAGAGGTGTGCGGGACTGGGGTTGAGTGATGAGGTCACAGATGGATTGTGCTGGCGACAGACTCGGGGTTTGGCTTCCAGAAGCTTCCTCGCCCACACGTGGGAAGGTCAGTGTGATGCTCAAGAGAGCTGGGTCTGTACTGAGAGGGGTTGTTCACGTGTCTCTGTCCTGTGCGACCGTGAGCTCCTCAAGGAGTCTTCACCACCCTCCATCTTCAGACATGGCTATCACTGCGTGAATGCATCCTTGGGGCTGCAGGAGTATTGTCCCCTCCAGCCTGTCTGTTTGCCATACCTGTCACTGTCACACTCAGGAGAATGTGGACAATGGGCATTGCTCTGCCTTGTGGAAAAGACCCTCAGATGCATCAGGGTGTTGAAACGGTTCTTGGGCAGCTGTGAAAATTCTGCAGGAAGCAGGGGCTATAGATGTCACCGTACTCCATCCCTGTGTCCTAGAAGGAGAAACAGATAAACAACGTGGCTTTCTGTAAGGTGGTAGACTCTGTAGCTGTAGTCAAGGAGGATTGATTATAACATCAAAAGCCATGCTATATATATAATTCTTTGGGAGAATAATTTCATAATGAAATAGTGGTTAGGGCCCATCCGAGGCCTAGAATGTCGCTTGCAGGCTGGCTATGGTGTGTGGAAACGTAACTCCTTGTGCCACAGTTGGGGCCTCAATGTCCTGAGACACTGAGATACCCAGGGCAAGAGTCCATCAGCTGAAGACATCCTGGTTCCCTAAGAACCAAATAGTAATAAAAAGGGTTTCCCACAGGGAAAGGACAAAACTTCTTTTTAGTCTGCTGCCTCATCCTACCACCCTCCCAGCATCATAAGAAAGATCCTCATCAACATACGGTCGCCACCACCCTCTGAGTCCTCCGAAATGCCCTCCGGTTCTCGTGTGCATGCAGAAGATAGTGCCTGGGTGAGCATCCTTGTCTCTGCCCACCCGAAGGTGTGGACCTCCCAGGACGCTGTACCTTTGTCCTTCCTTCTCTGTTCCACTGTGCCCCTCTCTAGGCAGGTCTGGGGACTGATTGCCCCAATACTGTGGGTGTAAACAGCACCCATAAGAAGCTCTTCCCAGTGTGATTTTCATAGTGCACTGGTTCCCAGATATGGGGTTGGAGGGCTGGAGGGGCATCTGTTTGAGAAATGCTGTGAATCGCTCCCACCTGTCAAGCTTTAGCATATGTTTTTAAAATTTTTTTAAACATATGGACTAACTTGTCAATGACTTGGAGATGCCCTATATATAGTAAAGGTATCTATTTAACTTAGTTTAGCTCAGTGGTAACACATGTTATTTTCTTCTGTATTTTAGGGAAGGATCTAGAGGTGTTCAGGGTCTCACTACTAGATTGGATTCAGCCTCCCAAGAGCTGGGATCACAGGCGCGCGGCAGCAGGACAGTCTCAGTGTGCCCCGGGGGCGGGGCGGGCAGGGCAGGCCTGGGGATGGAACTCCTGGCCCCTGCGCCTGCTTGCAGGTGCTCCAGTCTGCTGAGCTATTTGGCCGGCCCTCTTTGTAAGACACTTTGGAAGCATTATCGTAAACTATGAACCTTTGGAACAGTGGGGAGGATATTATTTGAAGTTGTACAGATTCTTGTAAAATTACTTTTTTCTCATTAAGGCCTGGAGAAATCTACAAAGTGTCCTGCACTCAGCAGTCCGCAGAAGGTGACAATTTACAGTCAGTCCGCTTGCTTCTTGGCACGGACATGAGGGAGGCCCAGCGCCTCCCAAGGCTTCTGCAGTAGTGCTGAGTCTGTGTAGAAGCCAAAGAACAAGAGCTAGCTGGAGCCGAGGGTCAATATGGTGCAGGTGAAAGTACAAGCAGCTGCGGAAGCCAGGCCCCTATCTGCTCATTCCACAAGTATTCACTTGCTGTCCACTGGCTTCAGCACCTGCTAAGCTCTGAGGGTTCACTCTGAAGCATGGTCCTGACTGCCAGGGCTGGAGGGCAAGATGGGAAAGCACACAGGCTGCAGAGCTTTACAGTGGGGTGTGTGGTGATCAGGGAGGACAGGGGTTTAATCAAGGCTTGTGGGGTAAAAGCCAAGTTTGTCAAAAGAAGGAGGACATAAGGCCAAGTGGAGGTGGGGAAAGAGGGACATTGGGAAGGTGGCTCTCGGCAGAGGAGCAGGGCAAGGCAGGGGTGTGCTGGGGAGTTGGAGGAGATGGGGATAAAATGCCACACGCTGGGTCCTCGAGTGGGCAGGATTGCTGAGGGGGGCATTAATGGATCTCAGAGGGCCTTGGGGCATGCTGAGGGAGTCTCCTCTCTGCGATTAATCAGAGAACAAGACAAGAGGCAAGTGGCCTATGGGGGCCATTCTGGCACAGGGATTGCCAAGGAACAGGAGGCAGATCGGTGCTGACTTAGAAGCAGACCCTGCAGGAAGAGAGTGTCATGGGAACAGTCTTTCCACACCAAGCAAGATGTGGATCCCACCAGCATGTTAGTGAGGAGGAGGCAGCCAGCGGGCCAGAAGCACAGTGGGGTCTGCTTACTGTTCGGCGTGTGCATGTAGCCCTCCCGTATGTCCACGCTACTCGATAGTGAATCGTGTCGTTCAGATGTTCTGCTCTTGTGTGTTCACGATTCGTTCTGTGAGCATGGACCGAGTTTGCGGCAGCACAGCTGTGAGCGTGCGGTGCACAGCAGACCAACAATTACGGCCCCTGCGTTCTAGGTAGAGACTGCACCTCTCAACCACTCTGCACAAAAACATGAAATGCAGCTGTGATAGGTGCCATGAGGGAGAAGCTCTTGCTGTTCGCGGATCAAGTCTTGGGGGTCAGGAAAGGATCCCTGGCAAGGTGGGCTTTTGCCTAACAGCCAGCAGCTGCGCAGGGTTTAACGGGGGGAGGAGGAGCAAGAGCCCCATGTCAGAGGGTGGTGTGCTAGCACACTGGCACAACTGGAAAGCGCTGATGTGGCTCGACCCTTGGGCTGGGGGTAGGAGCCCTAAGGCGTGGGAGTTAAGGGGTCCCAGGCTCCACGGGGTCGTGCAGATGGGTTAAGGAATTGGCTTTTGTTCCAAGAGCAGTGAGGAGACAGGGAGAATTTGAATGCTGTATCACAAGGTCCTGTTTGTGAAGAGCATGCTGGCTGCGCGTGGGAGACACACTGTGTGGCCCAAGGGTACATGGGTGAGTAGAGTCGGCTGTTGTGGGAATCTGCACTGAAGATGGCAATGCCTTTGCCTAGGGTGGTGGCAGAAGAAGTGGAGGAAAGTACAAGAACTCAAAAGCTATTTAGCAAGGAAGCTTTGTGGACAAGCGGTATACTTCATGTGGAGCAGGGAGAAGGAATTCCTCTCTCAAACTGTGTGTAATGAGAAGAGAGAACACTAGGTCGGGTTTAGGGACAGGGTATGCAGTCCGCAGTGGCCATCAGCTGTAAGGTTCTGAGGGCTGATACAACTGGGGAGAATGGCTCTTGGACAGGGATAGCTGCTGTGGAGGATGCGAGGAGTAGCATCAGGGAATGGGTAAGGCCCGAGGAGATGCTCCAGGCCGGGGAGGCCGAGTCTGAGAAGAGCAGAGACACCAGCCAGGGAGGCGGGAGACGAACAACACGAGGCAAGGCAGGCAGGGGAGGGGAGTATTCCAAGATGAAGGGCGGCGACACACGCAGTGAGCACAGTTGAAGCGCCCTGAGAACACCTTGCCTTAGCGTAGTAGCTCCTGGTTACCTTGTGGCTCTATTCCGGCTGGCTCAGCATGCCCAGGGGTGGGGTCCGCGCGGCTTGTGGTGTGGGGCGAGCCCGGTTCTTTGCACTTGCCCAAGCAGGAGCTTAGACTGCTGAGCTATCTCTGTGGCCCGCCCATAAATGATTGTTAAATGAGTATCATAGAAAGGCTCTTAAATACATTAAAAATACTGAAAGTGCTTCACCAATTTCTTTGATTTGATGGAATGAAATAACATTGTAACACATTATGTTGTTAAAATAAATCCTTTACTTTTATATTCATCTCATAGAGAACCTAAAAAAGAAACAGAAAAACCCAATTTTTTCTCCCAGAAGGCTGCAGCTGATTAGCTTTGGTTGATATTGAGTGCCTTCAAAATTCCTGCTAAGGTTGAACTCCTTGAATGTAATTTATTTTTTGTTTATCCTCTTGGGCAATAAAAGTAAGCATTTGTCTCAAACTTATATTCTCCCCACTTTACTGAGCCGCTCCGCAGAAACCGAAGCATGATTTAGAGTAATGTTTCATAACAACTAGTGTTAATAAAATGGGTAAAGGTTTTGCAAGCTTTCCAAAAATGAGGCTGTAAATTTTTGGAGAAGAAAGGACATTATGGATTGCAGTTTATAAAGTTAGCTAGATTAAATTCAGCTCTCAGTCACAACAGCTATCTGTTGGCTTATATTCCTGCCAGTTGACAAAGGTAATTGTGTTAAAATACTGAACAATCCATGTTTATTTAAAGGCTACTTTGATCTTACGTGGCCGTTTGATAGGGTGCCTTGTGGAATTCCCTGTAATTTCAAAGGGGGGTCTATTGTGTCCTCTCTCCAGGCTGACGTTCTCACGCTGTGGTTCTGGGCCCTGCTGCAGCGGTGCCTGAGAGCTTACTAGGACGCAAGGCCCGCGACCCCGCCGCACCCCCGGAGCGATGCTGCGGCTCCGACTCGCAGGAGCCTGTTTCGCGAGCCCTGTGCGCGGGGCTGCTGTCCGCCCGCACCTGCGAGCCGGTTCTCGGGCAGCAGTGCTGGGCGGTCAGCGCAGCTGCGCCGCAGTGTTGCGGCAGCAGGCTTTGTGCGCTCCGCCCGCGCGTGCCGTGCGGCTTCCCCGGCTCTGCACGCTGGCGGCCCAGGCGCCCCGAAGGCCTGACGTTCTCTGTGCACTGTGCGGAAGTGCAAGGACTCAAGGCAGCGGCGCCGACTTCACTCTTTGCAGCGCTGGCTGAAGAACACCGAGAACACTTTTTTCACAGTGCCACACAGAGCGCTCACCGCCGCCCGCGCTGTGCTAGGTCCTTGTTCCTGGGTCTTTAAACTCTCAGATCAACCTCATGCCCCCCCAGAGGAAGCTGGGGCTCGCAGAGGCTTAAATGCCATTTTCCTGTATAAAATTTATTTACAGTTGTATATTGTTTTGATTTTTGCCTCTTTGAGCTTTATTTTTTCTAAGCTTGTTTGTCCCACTGGTTCGCTCTGGTCTTCGTCTTCGTGCTGGGTGCGGTCTTCTCATGTCTGACCACGCTGGCCTGCAGCTCCCTGTGACCAGTGTGACGGCGCCCCACTTAAGAGCATCGGGGCGCAGCAGTGCCAATCAGCACGTCCTCGTAGGTGCGTCAGGCGAGCTTGACGGACAGTGGATTTCCCTTGATGGTCCTGTGCTTTTAGTAAAACTTTTCAGGCTTTGCCTGGCTCCTATCTGACACCAACTCCTTGATGTTTTCGTCTTTTCAGACACTAACATCCTGGGTACAGAGGGAGGTCTGGGATGTAGTTGTTTTCAAAAGACATTGAGCCATTTTTCCTACTTTCTTACCTTGCTTACCTCAGTTATCTTTAAGAAAAGACACTCTACTCTTTTCTTAAAGAAACTTGATGCCTGGAGTTCTTGAGCATTTGCATGCTGCTGTTTGACACCCTTTGTCCCCAAATGGCACTTAGCTTTCTGTGGTCTTCTAGGTCAATTGCCTCATCTTGATTTGTGTGGCAGCTCCTAAATGCTATCCTCTTAGTGGTAGAGACTTGAGATAAATGCAGATACAGTCGACCCTTGGTACCCCAGGCGATGGCTCAGTGCCACTTGCATAACTAAAACTCTTGCTGCTGGCGCCCACGCCATAAAGTGGGGTAGTGTTTTCATACCATCTGTAAGCACTTTCCCATATACTTTAACCTCTCAGCTGCCCGGAATGCCTGGTGTAACGGGAACAGCTGCTGTACATCCTGCGTTGTTTAGGGGACGATGACAAGAAAACAGGCCGTGTGCATTCAGCACGAATGCCCTTTCTCCTCAGCCTTTGCACCCTGTTACCGGATGGAAGGTCACTGGAGGCTTTTTCATGGTCTTGGTGTGTTGCACAGAGAGCAGGCCCAGACACAAGGAAGAGGTGTGGGAATGTACGTTCGTTGACAGCAGGAGAGATGCAGTGTGCAGTGAGACCGGGCAGAGAAAGGGCTCACAGCAGCCCCAAGACCACGTGAAGAAAGTGTGCCTTTCGCTTTTGGCCAAGAGTCCAAGACCCCCCTGAGGTGTCATGTTTGAACCTGAGGCTAAGTCCACCCTCCTGTGTTAACTGCGGGTCATGGCCTTGCCTTTCACTCACTGCTGTGATTTATCAGCAGCTCCTGTGGAGGAGTGGATCATGGGTTTATCTGTAGCCAGGTTACTTCTGGGCATCTTGGAGTTTTCTGCACCTGCTCCCAATCTGGGACTTCCCCAGGGACTGATTTGTGGCCTAAGATACCCACTGTGGCTGTGTTTTGGCTTCAGAGAGGTGGGTCCTGGGCAGCACTGGGAGCCTTACAGCTGCTGGGCAGGCATTCCCGAGCCTATAGCTGGAAGGCAGGTCCCGCCTGCTAGCTCCTGGTCTAATTCTGAGCATGCAGACCCAGAGCCGCAGAAGGCTGACTGTACTGAGGAGTGAGGAGTGCTCCTTGTGGGTGGGTGCACTCCGCCCCACAGGCTGGAACTCCAGGGCAACAGTATCACAGCCCGTGGGTTGTCTGCTGGCCTGGGCCAGCAGCGCCAGCCTCTCTTGGAACCTGTTAGAATGAGAATTCATAAACTTCGGGGTGTGGGGCAAGCCATTTAGGCTCAGCAGCCTTCCAGGTGGTGGTTCTGAGCACCTAGAGTCAGAGAACCACAGTCCTAGGGGAAAACTAGAGGCGTCTAAAAGTCCAGGTCGTCTGTTACAAGATCTAACTTTCTTTCATTCTTTTTCTTTTTCCCTGTTTCAGACACATAGCTCCTATGAGCTCATTTCGAAGACTTCTGAGAACTGAAAGGGCATTTTAATTTGGAATATAATATTTAACTTTGTATATTCAATATTAGTTTTGTAATGTCTGCCTTGCTTTACACAAATATTTTAGTATTTCCAAAAAGGCTGCATGTATTTTTAGAATCATTCCATTTCTCTGGCATTCTTTTATATTCTATTTAACTATGTTGCCCTCAGCAGCACCTCAACTTGAATTTAAATGCATTTCAATTATTTCTGTTTCAACTTTTTAAAAATACTTTTCATTTTTATAGCTATTTCCTCAATACATTGTAGGAGGCTAATTAAATACTTTGCTTACACCTGTTTCCTCTCAACGCGTCTTCCGAGTGTCAGCGTCCTCAGCTTCTCTTTCCTCTGTTGTACCTGCCAACAAGAATGAACGTGGAGATGACTTTCTGCCCTTTCCAGTCTACAGCACTTGCCATTGCTTCTAGGGTTATGGAACACGGGAGTGGACACAGCACATTTTCTCTTGTTCGTTCTCTTATTCTCTGAGTCATTTTCTTTGTCTTTTTGAGACAGGGTCTTGCTGTGTAGTTCAGGCTCACCTTGGGCTCACTTTGTAGCCGAAGCTGGTGTCAAACTCACAATCTTTCTGCCTCAGCCTCCATAGTGATGGGATTACAGGTATGTAGCAACTCACCGGTTTCTCTGCTTTAGTCATTATGTCTACCTTTCTTTGTCTTTAACTTTGTGAACCAAATTTGTAAACAACTCCAGCCAACAAATCAAACCATTCGGGAGACTCAGGGTTTCTAGCGGTTGGCTGTCTCTGAAACTGGTGACAGCGGGCGGGTCACACCCTCTGCCCCCACTCCTGCTTTAGGACACACAAGGGAAGCTCTTCTCGCAATGAGCAGTCACAGTGATGACGGGACTAAATTTGTGTAGTGTTTCATAACTTCCCAAGGCATAATCTACCTCACCTGGGCTGCGTTAGCAGAGCCAGCTGTCTGCGGGTCTTAGAGATGTGAAAGCAAGCTGGCGGGTACCCAGGTGGGACATGGTGACACTTTGCGCAGGCTGCAGTAGCAAAATGCCACAGAGTGGGTGGCGTACGTAGCCAAAGCCTCTCTTCTCAGGGTAGAGAAACCACAAGGCCGAGGCCAAGGCTTTGGCGGCTCTGGGGGAACTTCAGTTTCTCTTTAAGGCCCGAAGAGGTAGCCTTCTTGCTTTGCTTCCCAGGGTTTGCTCAGCCCTGCTTGGTGCCTCTGTGTCAGAGTCCCTTTTTTTGGTAAAGACTCCACTGGGTTGGAGTAGGGGCCACTGTAGAGGCCTCATGTAACAATCTCCAAAATTCCTGTATCTAACACAGTCACACTCTGCAGTACTGGAGGCTGGGCTTTAACATGAATTTCCCAGAGTTAGTAGAGGCTGCTGTTCCTTTCTGACTCTTACATTACCGGGGTCTCAGGTACTTCTGTGGTGCAAGGACCCTATTGACAAATGGGAAGGGAGCCCTGGAAGCACTGATGATTGCGGGAACAGTGACAGATGATGGCGAAGTGAGTCCAGCTGGGCGTGGAAGCCAGTCTGATGGCGGAAACTCCAGGCAGGTATTCATCAGGCTGCAGGACACAGGTACCCACAAAGGTCACGTGGGAGCCTGAGCCCTGCCGAGGAGGACAAGGTGCTGAGGGGCTGCTGAGGGAGGCAGACTAAGATGACTGAGTCGTTGGCCTTGAGCGCTTCGCTGCTTTACGATGCCTTGATGCTGTAGTGGTGGCAACAGAGTAATTACAGAGCTCTCTCTCAGGGACCGCAGGCCCAGAAGCGTGTAAGCTGTGATTTTCAAGCCTTTTGGGTCTTGATTATTGTAAACCAATGCTATTGGTTCTAGTTATAAAGTTTCCCAGTTTTCAACCTACTCCCAGAGCCTGTTGGAAGAGCACTAAAAAAGGATCAATAAGCCTTGGATACATAAATTGATATCAAAATTATCATAAATCACAATAAGTTTTTTTGAGTAAATAACTACATGAACTCAAGTGGGATAAAGTAATAAAAGAAAATCGGAGGGAAACAAAATAGGAACCCTAAATTTTAGCATTTTCTAGCCCAATGACATAAATGGTTTAAACTAGCCCTTCCCATGCCCAGGAAATTGCAAAGGAAATGTACTTTTTTCTTTTTATTGTAAGACAAACAGAAGATACTGAACAATTGACAGATTTTTTAAAATCTAGAAATATGTGATTATTCTGAGTGTTTATACAGAGCTCAGAATTAATATTATGCAGACAACACTATACAAAAATATAATGTAAGTCACATAACTTAAAGTGTTCTCGTAGCTTCATGTACAAAGATGACTGATGCCTGTTTAGAATATCAGTCACTGTTGTTCACCTCCGGGGAAGCACGTGGTTTAGTCTGCCCTCTCTTTTGGAAGCTCGGCCCTCCCGGAAGAGGCCTCCAGCCATAGCTGTCTTCTGCCCTGACTTTTCCAGGGCCCAGCCCTGTCTGCCTGCCCACAGCAGTTCTAAATAGCTTAGCTGTCTACAATATTCCCCCCTCGAAGAAGGACCTCTAACTGCAGTTAGGGGAGATTGGGTGTAGGTTCCATCTAGCTGCTTCGGCTGAGAAGGGTGGCCATCCCTTCATGTCCTTCCCATGTGCCCCAACTTGGTCCCCCTGGGGTCAATATCACCTAGGACTATTGTGATCTTACTGGTTTACCACAGTTTTGTCCCACCTCACAGCCACCTTGTGGCTTCCCATTGGATCAGTGTTACCTAAGAGACTATACTTGTGATCTTATTATTGGTGATAGCTTTGTCCCACCTTGAGCCTGCCTCACCTCATGGCTTTCTCAATAAAGCACCTTTGAGAAGCCAGTGGGTAGGCTATACACTTTCTGGGCTCCCTTCTGTCTGTCTTAGAAGCTTTCTTTCAATCAATTCTTCCTAGAGCAGGAAGGCAAATAATTTCTTTTTAATCTTTTAAAACCAGAGCATTTAGTCTGAGTGACTGCTGCAGTTCTCAAGATGAACTGGATGCTGCACCAGCCGCTCCCTTGGGTGTCGGTGTCGTTCCTTCGCGGAATCCACGCCTGAATCTGCAATACACAATTTTTAGGTGCCTCATTCAACCAGTTCTGGTGGTGTTTTGCCTTTTGGCCTTTGCGGTCCAGTTACACTTTCTCTTGCACGTGATGGGATAGCCACATTTGCCACAAGTTGACTTCTGAAAGTGGCAGGCCTTAGAACCACAGCAACAGCACAAGGTGTGTGTCTTATTACGACGCTTTCCAAAGGATGTCATTCCCTTTGTCATCTCACTTGTGCTGCCAAGACCAAAGAGAGGAAGGCAAAATGAATATTAATTATACATATATTTATTTACTCCCGGGCACCCAAACATAATAATTTAACATGTAATCAGTGCAAAAGTACTAAGGAGTTTTACCTCTTTTGCATAGGAAGTCTTGGAGTGCAACGTCTAATCTATATTTATAGCAAGTCACAGCCTGGACTTGGCCCCTCCACGTGTGAAGCAGGTGGGTGCTGGCCACTCTGTCAGGCAGCGCGGGCCTAGAATTATCATGTGTTTCATATCAATGTGCAATCCTACAATGTGTTTGTAGAATTTTTTCCAGTTTGGAAATATACTTTGAGATTTTCCCATTGTCTCTTTGCAGTTTGCATAATTAGAAGCACCCTTACCTTATGGATTTTGAGGGCTTCCATGTAATAGGATTTTCTGGCTGAAATGGCATTGCTGTATGGAATACAGAAGAGTCGCATGTGTTTGAGGAGTGAATTTACTTTTCTTTCTGCTTGACACTCAAAGCAGTAAAGTATGAATTTTAATTTAACATTTGCAGGGTTTTTTTCTGATGAAAGAGAAAGACACTGTCATCCTTGAAAGGCCTGGAGAGCCTGCGCTCGCTCGAGCAGCTGCTCTGTACTGGGTATTTCCAGCAATTAGAACGGACCTGAACACGCTGAGTGCACATGCAGCTCCCATTTGGTGTGAGAGTAGCTGGGTGATTTCCTCACTCTAAAGGATAATTAACAGCAGGAAATCCCCTGCGCTGGCGGGGCCATTTGAACGGGAATGAAGGATTCTCTTGATTTGAGTTACAGGCTGAATCGGGTCAGCAGGGGCCTTGGTAGATGCCTTCACAACTAGCAGGAATTTATTATTTACATAATGAATACTTAATGTTTGCTAAGCATGCGAGGTTGTCCCAGTCCTTTATCAACTTTAATTCACACACAGCCCTATGTCATATGTGTTCTTATCCCCAGTTCACAGATGGAAAAGCAAAGGCCCGAGCAAGGGTCCGGTGGCTCTTCTGTGGACTCCTAGGCAGCCTGGCAGTGCCAGGATCACACCTGGACAGTCTGGCTCTGCAGCCCTCTGCAGCTCTCGCCTCGCCATCTGTAGCCCTCTGCAGCTCTCGCCTCGTTCCTCCCAGCATCCCCCAGAGCCTCCCTCAGGGCCCCTGGCGATGTTTGTACCTCATTCCTCTGAAATCAATGGTGTCATCTTGGGAGGAGCTCACTGGAGATATATTTTCACTGGATTAGGAGATTAAATTAAGAATTTTGAGCTATCAGTAACACAGATGCTGTGCTTTTTGTGAGTCTAGTTATAGGTGTGGGTTTCATATCTACTCATATGCATGTTATTATCCATGAGTGGCTCTGGAGT
>NDGM011164045.1:0-12756 GCA_002564305.1 Octomys mimax | reverse complement strand
TTAAATGAGATTATGTAAATTATCTAGCACAGTGCCTAGCACATTGTGGGTACTCAATAAAAGCTCATAGCTAGAAAAAAAAATAAAAAATAAATAAATAAATAAAACTGTTTTAATGTGCCGGGGACATGGCTCAGTGGAATAAGTGCTTTCCTGGCAAGCTCAAGGACCTGAGTAAAAAAAAAAAATTAAAACAACAAACATAATCTAACTTCAGATAAAAACAAAACAAACATCAAGAAATAAAGAATAATAAGAGAGTCATTTGTATTTTACTTTTGCATATTGGTATTCTCTATGATATAACTGGTACAGACCAATGATAAGCTAAATTAAAACATGAAGAAGTGAATTTCAGTAGGACAGGTGCTGTGAAATGGGAATGTGTGTTCTGAGAGCTACATCGTGGTCATCTGGTAGATGTACATTACAACATACACTTGAGATAGCAGCGCATCCGTCTTTATTCATGTCCCTGACAGTACTACACTTAATGAAGAAATGGAAAAAATGAAACTACTAAGAAAATTCTATAAACAGATTGATTTTCCAAATGGCACTAATTTTTCAATTTAGCATAAATCTTATGGAACCCTACACAATTTCACGATGTTTAAAATATTACTTATAATTTTGTGCATAGAAAAGTCATACTTTCTCTTAGTTCAATGAGAAGAAAGTTTTGAACTAATAGTGTTTAGACAAGATAACGTGTCTGTATCTTGTACTATGAATAACTGCTACAAAGACAACAATATGCAATGTATTAATTACTGTAACTGTCCTACTCACCTGTTTTGAAACTGCCTCATTGCTACTTCTTTCTCAATAAAATTAATATAAAAATATAATAAAGTTAAAATGGGCATATTCAATAAGATAGCCTTGTGAGAGACGTGTTCAGGAAGCTCATTTCATGGAAGGACATGTGGGCTCTGCTGTGTTCCCTTAGCGGATATCTTTGAAGAAAATATATAAGATATTCAAAGTACATCGCTATAGAAAGCATGACAGTAGAATGAATTCAGTTGTGATTACACAAAATTAGGTAAACTTAAGTGAGGAAAGGAATGGGGAAAAAGGGAGTTTGAACTGAATAATGTTAAGAAGCAATTAAAGAAAAATCTTATGACATGAACAGAAATAAAGAAGTATAAAACTAATCATGATACATTATCATTGAAAGATAAGATGATCTTTAGCAGCAAAGCAAATTATTAAGGAATATATAACATCATGACTTGATTTATACCTCAAAGAGTATTGTTTTTCTGCAATTTTATTATTTTTACATTCCCAGCCAATAAAATGGAAAACTTCACTGATTGCTTTTATGGAAAAGACTGAATGACTGCTAAATTGGAGCAGTAAAGATTTTATTTTGAAGAGATAAAATAATCACGATCCTTTTAGCATCTAAATATGTTCGCTTCTGAGGGCACATATAGTGGTATTTTCAAAGTAACACTAAATATTTTTGATGGAACATTATTCTACGTCAATCACTTTATGAATAACCATTGTAGATACAAAAATATTATTCACAATTATTTCCTATTCTTAATCTTGATGTGGAATATAAGAAGTGCTTTGAGATGGGGCTATTTTATTTAAAAATCAATTCCTATTCACATGTAGCCCGTAAATTGATACAATTTTATTGACCCACATATATACAATATAATGGCTTGATATCCACAGATGCATTAGGTCCTTCTGAAAAGATTCAGGCAATTATTTTCTAAAATGGAAACAATGATTCTGACTCCACACTGATATCACTGCTCAATACTGCCCTAAAACTATAGCTAATCTTATTTATTCTGAAGTATCTACTGCTTAATAACTGAGATGAGCATTTGTCCTCAGATTACTTTTAGCTATTGTTTGGTTCAGATATTTTAATTTCATATAGTTTTCTTTCATGTCTGTGACAGTAAATCTTTATTTATTTATTTATTATTTTTAAATTTTTATTTATTTATTTACTCACTTACTTACTTACTTATTATTTTTTTGCGGTACTGAACTCACAACCTTGCACTCGCCAAGAAGATGCTGAAGCCACTGAGCTATCTCCCTGGCTCTGTGACAGCAAATCTTGATTGTCATGTTGACTTTGGCTTACAGTCAGCTAAGTGTTTGGTACAGTGCTCTTCTAGGTGCATCTGCACAAGTCATGCGGCCATGACTCAGGGAACGGATCTGTGCCCTGACCTCTTCCCTTCCAGAGCTCCTCCTCTGTCTCTGGTCTATGGGGACCAAGCAGTAAGCACCTTTGCTCCTGTGGCTTCTCTTTAGCTCCTGTCAACTTTGGACTGAAAAGTCTGACACCGTGCCAAAATCAGTCTTCCTCCTTTAAGATGTAGGGACAGGATGTTTTGGCCCAGCAATGAGAAAGCTGACTAATACAACATCATAGAGCAAATCTGACCCCTTCAGCTGTAGTCACTGGCATTAATCATTAGGCATACTTTCTCTAAAATGTTTGGCACAGAAAAATAATTTGGATGTCTTTTTCTATAAGGTTTTGCTCATGTCCTATACATAGCAAACATTTCATATAAGGCCAAAATATAAATATAAACATGTACACACCAAGTTACTTATAGTTTCACTTTTTATACAGGGGAGTTTTCATTTAGATGTTAGGTGCCTGGATTTGAATCTCAATTCAACTCTTTTTTTTTAAATTTCTAATGGAAAACAATATTAAACTAGAACAGAAAGAATTAGGCAATAAACAAATCAATCCATTTTATGAACAGCTGTGACCATTTTAACTAAACTTTAATGAGAATTTTTTAAAAAAAAAAACCTACAGTGGAAATGAAAATAGCTTTACCTCGTCCCTTGACCCTATAGACTTGAAGTTGCTTTGACCATGGTTGATGAAGGCTCTCAGTTACTGGAATTTAGTACTGACTCAAGAAAGGCAGAGTGCAGACATGCACCCTGCTGAACACAGGGGAGGAACAGGAGCCCTTTGGAGCCTGGTTTATGGTCAAGCACAGATCTTTCACAAAAACATGGAATTTGGCTATTTTTTAATTCCCAAATGAAGGACTGACCACATAGATCAGTGGACTGAAGCACCTGCCTATGCAGACACAGGGGCTGGGGTTTGATACCCGGCCTGCCATGCCAGCCCGCCACCAGGCACACTGAGACTGAGATTGAGACTTGGCATGGTGGTGTATGCCTGTAATCCCACCACATCTAATATGCAAGTATGGAAAGCTTCAAATATTTATTTTATGTTAGTATATCTATTTAAATTGAACTTTGAAAGTTAAATGCTTCTCATATTCATATTACAGAAGAATTCTCATCTGAAAAATAAAGTTTAATAACAATGTAAAGTTATTAACATTTAAAAAATAATTTTATGTTACCTCACAAATTTATAATACTCATATTTAAAATCAAGTTCTATGTTATTATAGGGTGGATATTTCTTATCCAGAGTGCTCGGAAGGGAAAGTATGTTCAATACTTTGGAGTTTTTCAAATTTTGGAATATTTGCATAGACTTTACTGGTTGAATGTTCATAATCTAATACTCTAAAAACCAAGTTGTTTTCAAATCTACAGCTTTTGGAGGGTCTCAATCTGTATGAAGAAGGCCACTTTGATAATATTGCATATTGAATTTGATTCCTCTAATATACATGCTGAAATTCTAATCCTTGGTGCCTATCTACGTGAGCTTATTTAGAAATGGAGTACTTGAAGATGTAACTAAGATACAAATTAACAGGAGGTCATATGAGTGTAGAATGTTTCTGTGAGGCAATATAACCTTCCTTACCATACAAAGGAAGAAAAAGATAGACCCACAAAGAAAGTAGACCCACAAAGAAAGTAGGTTGGAGTGATACAGAGTCAAGGAAGGAACACACAGGACAAACCGGCAACCACAACAGGTGAGCAGGGGCACGGAATGATTGAGCATACAGTCCCTGGGGGATGATAGCCTTTGAATTTCCTGACTTCACCTGGTCCTCAGAACAAGGAGATAGGTAGTTTCTGTGTTTTTAAAGACTATAATGGTGATACTTCGCTACAACCATTGTAGGCATCTGACCCAAGTGGAGGATATGATACACTCAATCAATATCATCAAATGAACCAGGAAACTCTGTTATACAAATATTTATATTTTTAGGAAACATATAATATTTTTCTTCAAAAAAACCATATTTAGGAAAATATATGGGAGAAATCTATATATTATACTGGGGCGATTGTGATATTTAATTTTCCATCTCATTTTGTTCACATATGTTAATTTCTTTGATCAAATACAGTTCCAGTGTTTCTACATGAGAGTTTTGGAGATGAAAATTATAATCGATAGATTAAAAACTTACTCATCTTCAAAATCTGAGTCTCTCTCTCTGTCTCTGTCTCCCTATAACTTTCTGTCTCTCACTGTCTCTGTCTCTCTCCTTCTCTCTCTGAGAAAACACACATTCTCTCAAAACTCTGTTCTCTCAAAAACTCTAACAAAGGACTCTAAGATCACATCAATATACTGACTCTCAGCAGTTCTATATTAGATTTTCTTATATACTTTATTGAAAGAACTTTAATGAAATTTTCTGACTAAAGTGTAAACTCTCTGATGTCCTGTATTACCCCATTATTTTATGGCATGTAAGTTAAAGCTTAATTTTTTTTAAAAAAGTTAACCAATTTTACATGCCTATGTCTGGTAATCTGAACAACTACTTTGAAAATAACAATATGCAATATAATCACCATTGTCAATTTTCTATCATCTTGTTTGGAAATTCTGCATGACTTTAATGCATTTTATATAACTTTTTAAAAAAGAAGTACAGCCACAGCAGCATTTTATGGATGTATCACATAACCAGTAACTCCTAGTGTTGTCTATGAAATCTCCAGCTTCTCAAATGTTATTCAAAATCCATAACCACCTAAAAGGAAGTAATATTATAGTGACTTAAGTTTCAAGGTTTTTATAGGTCTTATTGAGTCCATGTTAAATTGATCTATCAATTCCATGCAACATATTCACCCAGAAGTTCGTTTCAATTGATTATTCTGAAGGATTTGGAATCAAGACCTCAGAAGAATAGTCAGAATAAATAAAAGTCTCTTAGAGTAAGTGACACCTTCACCAAGAATTCTGGTTAGTTATACACAGTGAAGAGTGGCTAATCTTTGAGAAAGTAAATTATAGACAAAATATGGTGTGAGTACAAATAATATGAAAATGATCATATTATCAATTATGCAAATGATAAACAGCTGTGTGCACAAAATAATTGATTTCAGTAGTCTCACAAAAGATTTTCAGCTCATGGAGATAGGAAAGTTAAGAAAGTGACAAAATAAGGTTCTGTATGAATACAGTCTCTTGAAGCCTGAAACTCATTCATAATGATTCTATTCTTTTCTTTTGGTGGAACTGGGGATTGAATTCAGGCCCTGCGCTTACCAAGGAAGCACTTATTCCACTGAGCCATCTCCCCAGCCCCAATGATTCTATTCGTAACAGTCTTTTCAAAAATCAATTTACTGCTTATGGTAGATTATTTCCTTATTTCCTTATTGGATTTATCATGTTTTTTATGAGAAGTCTCAGTAATGCACCCTAAAACCACATTTGCACAATTTTATAATTTTTATCCTTTTTATTTAAAGGAGATAATATTTTTGCTTAATTTTCTTTGCTTATTCAATGCAAGTGTACATCCCTTGCTTTGGGGATATTTCTAGTTTGATTTATTCCTACTTTGGAGTATGTTTCTTTCTATCATCATATTAATCCTTTTGAATCAAGAGCTTAATGGGAAGTGTGGATATTCTAACTTAGGAACAGCAAAGATGAACTAACTTTCCATGACAGAATCAATCAAGATACTAATAAATCGCCTTAATGGCTTTCATCTTCCAAAAGGCTAAATGTGTAAATCATGAGAAAGTAGTAAGCTCGTGGATTTAAGAAAATAAAAAAAAATTATAGAGTAGATGGGAGGAGGGGAGGGACCATCTAACTGAGCCAATCCTTTGAGAAAAATTAAAGAAAGAGACTTGAAGATATGACTAGATTACATGCATCATTGAAATTTGGTTTGGTGCACTGTGTCTTATATTCATAATTTTAAAGCTTGTGCTGCACACACTGTTTGCTTTTGAATGACCCCAGAGCATTCTTAAATATCCAAGTGGATAATCTTATCTTCCAGATTTGTGATTTTCAATGGCTAAACTATTCATTTAATATTGGGATTTTATTTTTGTGAAATCCTTAGTCACAATTACCAATTTGACTATTTTTTGAAACTAGATGTCATGTTCATAAATATTAAATAATTAAATTACTACAGAAATATAACTGTTAAATACCAAAAAGGCAAAAGTGAGACAGAACTACAGTTACCACAATTACCTGACAAGACAACTCACCGTGTGAGCAATCCGATTTCAATGCAACAAACAATTTTGCATTCACTGAACCAATTACAAAAAGAATTACCAAAATTGCAAATGTAGTTCACTAGTTTAAAACTCTTAGTGACTTTTGGGCATATATTGGTAGCAGTATTCTCAAAGTTTCCAATCATTACTAAGAATATGAGGTCCACACAAAACCTGTTCTTGGAATGGAAGTCTTAAGTAGATACCTCTGGGTGTGTTAAACTTCTTCCAAAACTATTTCCAAGAAGTGACTGAGATGATTGTGTAAGAATTTTGTTTGTGAGATTGTTAATTATATTTTGGAATTGTTAACAATCTCTTCATCATATTAATTAACAAATGCCTGTTCGTGGGTATTAGTGCTCTTGGATCTTGAAATTCTAGGGATTATTCCAGGAACGCCACCCTCTCCTCTTAAGTTTTTGGCCTTGGACTGAATTATGCCACCGGCTTTCTTCATTCTCCAGATAGTACATCTAAGAGCATCTCATCTGTAGTGGAATGAATCATTTCCTATTTGTGATTCTATAGCAAAGTGACATTTTATCAAGAACAGAGCACAGGGCAGGAGCAACAGCTCAGCTGACTAAGTGCCTGCTTAGACAAGCACGGGGACCGGGGTTCAATCCCCAGGACCAAATGCCATGCCAGCCCAATCCCTGGGTGTCCTGAGCTGGCTAGCAAGACCAGGTGCAGTGGTGCTCGCCTGTAATCCCAGAGCTGGGAGGCTGAAAACAGGAGGATCACTATGATTCTGACCTGCATAGTGAGACCTTGTACCAAATACATTTTTTAAAAAAGAACAGAACACATACATTGGTAATCCTAACAGGTTTTATTTCCTGGCAGCACTGTAACCATCTGTTTCAGTAAATACACTCCATAACATTTGTACAGCATCCCTCTAGGGGTGTATTTTTCAGAAATTATCCACATTGTTAAATGGTGCATGACTACATGTCTCCTTCTGGTTCAGTTTCTCTTAAGAATCTTAATACAAAATCAATGAGTCCATATTGGTAGATCATTAACTAAAGTCTGTAGTTTACATAAAGATCTTTTTTTTTGTGCTGGAAACAGCGTGACAGTTGTACACTTTTATAGCCCCACGTGGAACAGTTTCAGTGCCCTTAGGACCCCTCTTGCTTTGCCCACTAATCTCTTTTCCCTTTTCCATGAACCTCTAACAACTACTGACTTTTAAACATTTTTCATTTTTTTCCATAAAATTTTATAATTGAGATTCAATCATTTGTGACTTCTCTAATTTATTTATGTGCACTATGGCTCACGTGAAGTCATAGTTTCCAACCCACATCGGTAAATGATGATGACTACTAGTTATATGGTAGAGTAAATGAATGTTAAATCCTTGAAGAATCTGCCAGTGCTTTTCTAAAGAGTCTACGCCATGTGTTTTGCAGTTCTGAGGACCAAGCCTTGTGCCTGCTCCGTGCTACCCAAGGCTTCCTCCACTGAGCTAAGTGCCTAGCCTTGCTGGGCTCCCTCGTGATCCCACCAACAATAGGGAGACCTGTTATGCACACCCTCAGGAGCATTTTGTGTTGTCATCATTAGAGATTCAGACATTTCAGTATGTGTGGAAGGCTATGTCACTCTTGTGAGCAACATCTCCCTACTGACATATGATATTGAACATGTATTCATTTATCATTTTTAAAAAATAATCACTTATTTGTTTTGTACAGGGTCTCACCATATAGCTTTGACTCCTAGTATTCCTCTCAGCATCCCCAGCATTGGGATTACAGGTGCACACCAGCACACCCAGTTTTGGTGGCCGGCATGACACATGGGGCCTTTATGGCATGTAGTGCTTGAGACAAAACCCTGGTCCTTGAGCTTGCCAGGCAGGCACTTACATTACCCAGCTGTCTCCCCAGCCCTTATTCATTATTTTTGCCTTTCTTTTGGTTCAGTGTTTTATCAGCTCTTTTACTTATTGTTAATTTACTTATTGTTAATTATCTATTGTTAATTTCTATCCTCTCTCGCTCTCTCTCTCTGTGTCTCTGTCTCTCTCAATCTCTGTCCCTCTGTTCCCCCTCTGTCCCAGTCTCTCTCTCCCTCTCTCCTTCTTTCTCTCTCTCTCTCTCTCTCTCTCTCTCTCTCTCTCTCTCTCTCTCTATTCTTTCTATTATTTAGGGAGTTTACTTTCAGTTTTATTTTGCCAAAACTTGTCACTAAGTTGCCAACTTGCACAAACTTGGGTTGCACTTGTGATGCTCCTGTTGAACTTTGATACTCACTTTTGTTTAGAATTATTTGCATATTTTGGATACAAATTCTTCCAAAATATACATTTTTAAAATGTTTTCTCTTAGCCTATGCCCCTTATTTATATCTTCATAACAGTGCCTACTGAGAAAATATTTGAATTTTCATATAACTATTCATGGTTTATAACTTTGCTGTTTCTATAAAATATTAACACTAAAAATAGGCTCAACTACATTTGTACCCTGTACTAATTTGTAGGAATTTCATAGGTGTTCATTTTATATTTAAACCAGTTAAGACTTAAATTTGGAAAAAGTATGTAGGTTCACATTTTTTGATATGGATATTAATTCATTCCGTCACTGTAGTTTTAGAGTAATACTTTTTCCATAGACTTGATTTTGTTCTGTTGTGAATTATAAGTAGTAGTATTTTAGAAAGTGCATTTCTTGTACTATTTAAAATAATTGTGTACACATTCTATTCAGCTCTGGTAAGCCTGATGGATAGGAAAGCATAATTTTGGTCAGTCAGTTAATATACTCAACTCTTACTCGTGTATTGATAAAGGATTAATTGTTTTAGTAGTGATTTTTGCACTTTTAAAACAGAATGATTGTTTCAAATAAAACTTCATCCAGAAACTCCTTTCAAAAAGATAACAGAGTTAGTTACTATAATTCACGATGGCTATGAAACGAGATGCACCATTACGATGTCAAAATTCAAATATATATTTTAAAAGAATTTCCTGAGGGCTTAGAATGTAATAGTCAAAGTACTTTTCAATGTGTCATGGTTTGAAGATGCTACTTAAGTTATTTGCACTTATAAAAGTTGTTCCCCAGCACCACATGCTGTGCCAGGCATGCCCCTAGGGACAATGAGCCAGCCCCTGAGACAGGGTGTGGTGGTGCATGCCTGTAATTGCAGCGGTATGCAGGTAAATAGAGGAAGATCAGTGCAAGAATGAGCTGCATAGTGAGACCCTATATCAAACACATTTTAAAAAGTGGTATATTTATCTTAAATCATTCTATTTACATGTTCAGTTTTCTGGGCAAAAGAATGTAGCAGAAGGCAGCTTTGAAATGGGATATCAGTCTAAAACTCATGGCAGTGTATTGAGATCCACTGAGATCACATAACGGAAAAGATTTAGTAAATGGGTATTTCTACATAAACTGCAAAGAGTCTCATACTTTAATGGAGCTTTTATTAAAAATCATTCAGAATATGCTTATTGAATATACATATTGAATCTGTAATTTATAGATCATAAGCAAAATTTTTGTGTAGAAAACTTATTCTTTGGTGACAATTTCCTTATTTTACCAAATATCAGATGAATATTTTGATGACTATGTAAATGAATGAAAAAGATCCACTATTATATTTAGTCAGGCTTTCCCTAAAGTCAGATAAAACCCCCAAAATGTAGCTATTAGCTAAAAGCAGTTTTCTTAAATTGCAGACTGTATCTCTGGAGTATCCTCTGGAAGATTTGTCTCAGGGTCTTAGCAGGTGGGCCCACAGCACTAATGCATTCTTCTTAACACTTCCAGAGAATAGGAAGCTTCACAATTAGGTAAGGAGAAATGGTAAAAAAAATGCAAATGGTTTTAATCTCACAGCTATTTCTAATGTGCCAAAATTTTATCATTTAATGTGTTTAAAATTACATAGTTGTAGATATGTTAGCTTCATAGTGGTCTATTTTTCTTCCTACATAAACTCTATTTGGAAGAGAATATGAGTGTGTAATCCCAGACATAAAGTTAAAATCTATAGAATTATGCATAAATGAAAATAGTTACAGATTAGACAAAATATATTAAATTTAAAATTAAATTTTCAACATCTATGATAAGTCATAGACATAATGAATGACAGTTATCATAAAATAAAAAATATGGCTTGCCAGATGAGATAAACAATATTGAAATTAAAGTTTAAAACACCAAACTAATTCTCTGTTGTCTGATGTTCTGGTACTTTATTAAAACTTATTTCATTAAATCTTTCTTAAGAAGCTTTTACTCCCTAAGGTATTAAATATTAATACAATGATAGCCCTCTGAGAAGATAAGCACAGTTTTATTAATATGATACAAACATAATTTTACTTAAAAATTAATACATTTGTGTTACAAATACTTGAGGAGTATGATTCCCAACATTTAGGTATCTTTGTCCTTGATGATTCAGGCTAAATATCCTCCAGAAATTTTAGCATCACATTTACTTAAATTTCACAAGTATCTACTGTTAATGAGAAAGGCTAATGTTCTTACAGGCAATTCATTGTTCTGACAGTTTTAACAAGCAAAATGACTTAGCAAATTTCATCATAACATTACTCATCAATCAAGTAGTAAAACTAATTTATACATGCTTTAAATGAAGACGGGAAGCCCAGTCGACAAATACTGTCATTTATCCTGCCATTGTTAAGTGTAATTAAGAAATTCAGTAGCATATTTGTTTCTCTAAATAAAAAGACAGATGTCTCTTTGACATATTAGGGTAAAACATAGATTAATGAAAATGGATTTTGTAATTAAAAATTGCAGCCAATATTTTAAATATCTTTGTACTTTCTTCACATTTGATACATTATGATGTGATAACAATGCATATTTTAGAGGATGAAAAGAGTAGACATTGCTAAAGTTTGCAAGTCCATTATTGGAATTCACTGTCAGTTCTCCATTTTCAAAGTAGAGAAGAACAGAAAACAGTGATATTATTGAGACATAATTTGAACATTTACAAACATGTTAAAACATTAACTCATTTCATAAGTATTATATTGAATAATCTGGAAAAAAATTGTCTTAAAATATAATATCCATTGTATACCTTCTCACTTTACCACCCTGTTTGTTATGGTTTGTGTCTAGTTGTGCCCCCAAAACCTCAGGCACTCAGGGGGCGGAGCTCCAGACTTTGTGATTAATTCATGATTCAACTGGGATTATGGATCTGAGTACTGCTGGGATTATGGGTGTGAGTGCTACACCCAGCCTGGGGCAGATATCCTGAATATAACATGAGAGAGACACAGAAACAGACTTGCTCTCTGTAGCTACTGATGCTGTTCCTCCTCCCTTTTGCTCTTGCTGTTTTACTGCCTTCTGCCTCCATGAACTGCTACCCTCTGCCATGTGCCAATCTGCCTAGGAGCCAGCAGAGTATAGACTGAAACCTCCAGTAACTGTGAGCTAAACAACCCTTTCCTCCCTTCATTTTGGGTGTTAGGCATTTGTCCCAGAAACCCAGAAGAGTAACTGAGACACTGCTCTTAAAAGTGAGTGAACTCATAGTTCTACTTTATTTCCTCGGTACTGTTAAGCATTAAATTTCAGTTTTGCTTTATCTTTTACATTTAACCTATTTTTTTAAATTTCAGTTTTGCTTTATCTTTTACATTTAACGTATTTTTTCTACTTTATTGTGGAAGAATGTTAAGCATTATTTCAAGAATTTCATTGATAGAATAAAGTGCTTGAAAGAGACATGCCTCTTTTCATTTGTTTAATGTCAGTTCTTTTCCTTTCTGTTGTCTGTAGAAATCATAAGCTTCCCAGAAGGTATTAGTTTATATAGATGGCCAAGTAGCATTTTCTGGCTACAGTTCACATCAAATTCTTTAGTTCTGTGAAAAGTTATACTACTATTGAATTCTTAGTATATGTAAGAGTAAATCAAGAACAAAATTATTTTGAGTATTTTGTTCTAAATTTTAAAACTAAGCGTACTAATTTTCTTCAGTTATCCCCAGTTGCTCTTAATCTTCTTTTGAGCATAACATGATGACTTTCAGGACTTTAGAAGAACTGCTGAACAGTTCACCTCAGCTTCTGTGTGTGCCTCATCCAGAGTGAGCCAAAGTGTTAATATAAGGAAAAGGCACCACATATTGTCCGCTCTCCAGGCCTTCACTCAAGTGAGTCAAACTGGAGACTAGAGCAGGGATTGTTTTTTAAAAAAGAAAGAGGGGCCTGGCCCTAGCTCAGTTATTTAAGTGGCTGATTCCAGTAAGCTATCAGCCTCAGGTTG
>NDGM011164035.1:0-16909 GCA_002564305.1 Octomys mimax | reverse complement strand
AAAATAGAAAACAGCAGAAACAAAGAGAGAAATAGGGTAACACACAATAATACATATGTTAGGACCAGCCAAATAGCTCAGCGGATTAAAGCACCTGCACGCAGGTGCAGTGCCATGCCAGCCCCACCCCTGGGATGCACTGAGATGGTGATTGAGACTGGACATGGTGGTGTGCACCTGTAATCCCATGTCTTGGGAGGCTGTAAACAGGAGAATCACTATGAGTCCGATCTAGTAGTGACACTTTGTAGACCCTTCCCTAAGAAAAAAAGAGAGACAATAATATATATGTTATAGATTTTCAAAACAAGGATAGATAATTAGTTGTTCTATTATCTAATTTTTGTCAAATCTGTTGCTCACATTAGCAGATAAAGTTATGCAAAATGGGACAAATAATTGGATATTACCTCTTGCTTTCAAGAAACCTTAACTTTTGAATCATTGTCTCTTAATTTGACTTCCATCTTCCTCCTTTAATCCTATGGCAATTCATGTTTGTCTTTCACCAACCTACTACAATGAGTTCCAGGAGTCAAGTCTCAGATCTATTTAGTTTTCCACTCAGCTTCCAGGACAGTTCATTCTTGTGGCTACTCATCTTCGTTCTCCCCACTGATCTCTTTTCATAGGGCTGGAGATACAGCTTAGCAGTATAAGCACCTACCTGGAAGTGCAAGGTCCTGAGTTTGATCCTTAGTACCATGCTAATAAATAAATAAATAAATAAAATAATACTGTGTCACCTTTTTGTTTTCTCTAATTCTCATAGCTGAAAAGCTCCAACAGTCATCCTTTAAGACTCTTTTCCTTTATAATACATTCACTGCCTTGACAACCCTATGAAATCCTATGACTTTACCTATGACTGCTGTGACAGATGCACCATAAGTTTATACTTTACAAATGTGCATTTAACTAACTGCACCTGGCTTAATCTAATAGTCATCTCACAACTAATATACCAAAATATGAGCTTTTAATCCTCCATCAAAATGTGCTTCCCCCTCTATCTTCACCATCTTTACTCCATCATTAATGACAGCTGAAGTGTTTCAATTGGTTAGGAGGAAAAATTTGGAATCTTCAACTTTGGCTCTTCGTCTTTTTTTTCTGATGCATGTCATTAGTTCATCAAACATGTTGATTCCATTTTCAGAATCTATCCTGAATTGTGCTACTTTTCCTTACCACTGCTGCTGCCCACCTTGATCCAAGCGCCATTCTTTCTTGCCTACACTGTTGCACCAATCCTCCTATATCGTGCATTTACTTTTGTCCATAGTTTTAGTTTTTTTCTTAATCAGAAAGCTACAAGAGTCTCAGTAAAATGCCAATCATGTCATTCATGTGCTCAAAACTATCTAATCGCTCCCTATTTCACTTAAAATTAGAACAAATTCATTATTATTATTATTATTATTATTATTTTAGGGAAGGGTCTACAGAGTGTTCAGGTTCTCACTACTAGATTGAACTCAGAGTGATCTGCCTGTTTACAGCCTCCCAAGAGTTGGGATTACAGGTGCGCACTACCATGCCCGGTCTCAATTGCCATCTCAGCACGCCCCAGGGGTGGGTCCAACCCCCAGGTCCCTGAGCCTGCTTAGGCGCTTTAATCTGCTGAGGTATTTGGCTGGCCCTAAGAGTTCCTTTCTTAAAGTTTAGAAAATGTTCTAGTTTCAATTTAATACAGAAATACAATATTTGAAAATGCCTGATGTCCTGTAGGTACACATGGTTTTTACTTTATTTATTTATTTATTTTTGTATTTTACAGAAGGGTCTATAGGGTGCTCAGGATCTCACTACTAGATCAGACTCATAGTGATTCATCCATTTACAGCCTCCCTAGATCTAGGATTACAGGCACGCGCCACCCCACCCACTCTAAATTACTGTCTCAGTGTGCCCCAGGGGGCTGCACAGGCACCTCAGGCCTGGGGATTAGAACAAATTCTTTACAATGGATAAATGTTTCACAGGGTTCATCCTGCCACAATTTTCAGAAGGGCTTACAATTGCCCCACTAGATCCCCATGCTCTGCCTGGAACACGGAGGAGCGTTTCTGTGCAAGGACCGCTGCCTGCGCAGACCCGGGCTTATACTGTAAATGTTCCTTCTCCAAGTATTCAAAGACATCACTTCATTACATCTTCTCACCTTTAATGAATATATTTATGACCATCCCATTGACAATGTGAGGATCATCATTCTATTTTCAATTTCCTCAGTGCATTTGTCTCTAATTCACAAATACTACTTTTCCTCCTGTCTTCTCCCTTCCTGCCTCTTGCTCTAGCTCTCGCTCTTCTTTTCACTTTCTCTGCTTACTGGGAAATAAGTTTCAGAAATTTCGTCTGTGTTATAAATGACTATGTCTGCAGAACTAAGAAAAATGTCTTGTAGGCACTCAATAAATACTTCTGCATGGACAAACATTATTTACAGAAAACAAATAATATTTCTGAAGTGCTAGGTTACTGAACACCAGAAATAAGGCAAGTTAACAGCAGCATGACTTGTGTCTTCAGGAATTTTAGTCTTGGGGCAGAATGATAAACTAGTACTGTAACAACCTCTGTGAAATTGGCTTACACTATAAAAAAGGTTTTTAAATACAAAAAAGAATAAAAAGCCATATTTTCACTTATTGGATGAGATATACAATAGGATATTAACTATAATTTTGGCATTGGAAAAATAGACTATGCATCTTACATAATTAAAACCAAATAACTAATTAAAAATAAAAGTCGAGGTATATTTACCAAAATGTACTTTGGAATGTTTTCTGCTTATGAGTAAGCCAAATATGTTAAAAGTACAAATATTTAATGGACTATATAATAACATGGTTTGAACTTTTGTACTTGGAAATAAGAAAAAGACACATTCAGAAATGGAACCATGAGACCCAGAGAGCCAAAACAATAAGGTATTTAAGATTAAGTGCCAGTTAATGGCATGTCTGATATTTCAGATACCCTTCACAAAAATGGGTAACACTGGGCCTAAAATATATCTGAAATATTTGGTTTTCCTCACAGAGCATTCCATGGTAGTGATTGATACCAGAGAGCCGAGCTCCCAAGTTAGTGTAGTCATAGAAATGTCATTAACATAGGCAGCTAGCATACAGCACTCTAAGACCGGCCAAATAGCTCAGCAGATTAAAGCACCTTACAGCAGGCGCAGGGGCCAGAGGTTCGATGCCCAGGCCTGCCCTGGTGGCCCCGCCCCCAGGGCGCACTGAGACAGCAATTGAGACTGGGCGTGGAGGCGCACACCTGTAATCCCAGCTCTTGGGAGGCTGTAAACAGGCGGATCACTAGGAGTTTGGTCTAGTAGTGAGACCCTGAACACCTTGTCGACCCTTCCCTAAAAACATAAAAAATATATATATAGCACTTTAAACACCTTAATACAACAGTCGTATTTTCATTTTTAGCTGAAACACAGGGCAGCTAGATATATGTTGTGTATGAATTTAAGGGAAAAGATGTGAATTTAAAAAAAATATTTAACATACATTTTAGATACTTAAGAAAAAAGGAGTTAGAGTTTCTTCCTTTATGCCTCCACCCTCCATGTCCAGATTTCAGTAATGTCTCCTACAACCAGCATAAGTGAATTTACAACATACTCCAGGAATAAATGCCTCAATGACCATGGAGAACATGTTATTCATACACAGTCACTTCATACACATGTTATCTTGTCATACATCATCACTTCACATATATTACAGACTCCTATACTTAGGGATTATATCATTTAGTTTGTATTCCATATTTTACCTCCCTCATGGGCAGTATTCATGAAAGGAAGGTGAGTTGAAAAGAAAAAAAGTGTTGTACATGAGACTGAATTTTAGATGAAATAATTTTCTCTTTATTCCGATCCCTTTATACTTCAAGAAAGATTAACAATGTAAAAGATTGTATTTGATTCTGGAACTCAAAACAGCATTTCTTATAGATCTCTATTTAAACTTAAAAATACAGTGACTTTAAAGGCTAATGTGTCCAATAGACAGCCATGTCTCTCTAAGGAATACAGCCTTTCAGAGTTTCCCAACATTTAATATGCTTCCTTGGGGAACTTATCTCCTGTCCTTTTTTTCTTTCTGGAATCATCAAAATCCTTTCCAATGAGTTTTCCTACGCAATAGAATTATCTTTAAAATATTGTACAACTAGCCAAACTAAATAAACTTTACAGTTCTTAAAATTGATATAAACTTGCTATATACTAAGGGTTGAAGGTATGAAAAAAGGGCTCTTAACCAATAATCTAGTCCATCAATTAAATAAAAGGTTTAACCATTGTTCTGAGATTTTCCTCTACTTTATCCAACATTTTCACAGGTGTCTTTCCCTAAGTCCTTGTATAAATAAAAAATACAATGTTCATTGCTTTGGACAAAATTTCAAATGATGATTTTTTTTTTGTCCAATGTGTTAACTTCTTTTCAACTGACTAGAAAGAAAGAGTGAAGACAGTGCTATGAAGTTGATCATCTTAGCTTTAAGGTGCTGAAACTGTGCACACACAGTCATATATTCACTTATATATACTCATTCCCACTTCATAAAGGAATAAGTATTGGAAGCAGTGATGAAGAATAAGATACAGAATGTTGCTCTAATGACACCAAATCATGCTTAATAGCTAACTTATTTTTCATGTAATTATTTCTGTTTTTATTCTCTAAGCCATAATCAACTGAAAACACATATTGTTTAAAAAGACCAACCTCCTATCAGTATTCACATTTTTACTCTAAAGGGATATGCATCTTCTTTTTTAAAATCATTTTTAGAAATTTATTTATTTGGGACAGGGTCTCACTACACAGCTCAAACTCATAGAGATCCTGCTGTCTCAGCCTCCCCAGTGCTTGGATTACAGCCATGCCCCACCATGCCAGTTTCAGTGGCCAGCAGGACATAGGGTGGACATGGCACAAAGTACTGAGGATTAAAACTGGGTCCTTGTGCTTGCCAGGCATGTGCTTAGAGCTATCTCCAAGCCCACACCTTCTCTTTATAGCATCTCCCTCATGACCACATTCATGGGACTATGTCTGGCCTTGGGCTCTATGACGTCTCTGACATTCTTTAGAGCAGGCTTCTAAGTTTACAAATTCTTTGTCTCAGAGAAGCCCACTTCTGAAACCAACAGACAAATGTTTAATTTTGACCCCTGATAACTACAACTGAGTATTTCTACCAAAAAATTGTAATTCTTTGTAAGTACCTGGTTGACTTTTCTTCCCTGTATTACCCATCTAGGTTATGTGGTAGTGTTCCTCAGGCACTAGGGTATAACAGGGGGAAAAGAAGTAAAAGGAGGTAGAAACATTAGAGCAGAGCAAAGTATTCAAGTGATATGTAATCAATAAATCATAAATTCAGATCATCCATAATTTACAGGTTTTCAGACTTAGTTCCATTTTAGAACAGCCTGGGAACACTTCTAAAATTCCATGCTCATTTCACACCCAAATTATTACATAAGTTTCTAAGAGGCAGCCAGAATTGAGCATCACTACCCTAAACTGACAAGGACTTAACGACTCACATGGGAAAGCTGAAGGAAATCTCTAGACTCTATTAGAAGAGAGGTGCTAAATGGGAACACAGACACGTTTTCCCTCAATTAGTAGGTGTCTTAAATTACTTTTCTCATGTTGCTCAGACAAAATACCCAACACCCAAAGTTAAAGAGAGAGAAGTTTATTTAGACCACAGTCTAGAGATTTCAGTCCATAATCAGCTGGCTGCAAGACAGAGTGGAAGACAGTCCTGGCCAGAACGAGGGAAGTCTCTGCATAGGGCTCTGAAAATACCCTGATTTCAGACTTCAAACCTCCAGAATTGTAAGACAACATGTTTTGTTAATCTACCCAGAATTTGCACTTGTGTTATAGAAGCCCTGGGAAATAATATAGTTGAGAATGGGGGCATTTTCTGAGAAATTTTACAGTGGTTGCAGGGAGACTGCTCACAGTCTCTACACAATGAGGTAGTTGGGCCGTGTTTATTTGTAGTTGACAACTCATGATACATTTTGTTTTTCTTCAAGATAAATTGCCTTGTTATTACTACTGTATGAAAATGTGCTACAATTACCCCAGTTATTTCTTCTTTTAAAAATATTTCCCATTATTAATTAGATCATCAAACAGTTTCATCTAAGACAGTTCAAAATACCAAAACAAATGATTTTCACCAAATACTTTTCACTGTACAAGTTGTATTTAGCACGAGCATTTGAAACATCCTTTTTACAAGCATGAAAATTTCCATTTTATCATAAATGGGAAGTAACTACTTAGAAACAATCAAAAACAAGTCTAAGCACTGACAGTACATAAGTGATAAAGATAACACCCAGGAGTTGTTTGGTTCTGGCTACTGAATCTTATTTCCATTATTTTAACATAAACATATGAGTACATCTGTGTTCAAACACATATACATATATTTCAGACAGCTTTTCTTTGTTTAATTTCCCATGTAAAGCACTAAAATTAACCAAGAGAATTTTTACCTTAGGGAAATTGTACTATGGTAAATTTCAAAATCTTCAGCTTTACTTCTTCACTAAAATACCAGCTTCTAACTTTACGTGATGTTATTATTATTCTCAGCTTAGTTTAAGGCCTTTACTGATGTTATTGGCTCTAAAACAGGAGCTGAAATATCCAGTGATGGTTTCCCCATGCCTAGAGGATTTAAAACTCACACTTAATATTTAGTACTAATTTTAACAGGGTTTTGTTCTCTTTAAAATAAAAAAAGTTGCATCCAGTTTCCATCATACCCTCTAACTTCAATTTTCAAATTTTATAGTCAAATGTATCAATTAATGAAAGCCATCCACATTTGCACCCTAAATCCCCATGTTATAATCACACCTGTGCACCTAACTTCCAGGCTCCACTCCTCACTCAGCTGGCTCAGAGTAACACAGAGTGGCGTGGTTCAGGATTGCTTTAAGGGGAACAATACAATACAGAGCACATTTATGAGATTATTTTATAATCACCCAAAGAATCATATACAAGAGTGCAGAAAATACATCCACACACTAAAGACCAGAGAATGCAGCTGAGGGTCTGGATCCCGCATGAGTCCAGCTGAAAGCCTAGAGCCCAAAGCAGTGCCTCCAAAAGTCCAACTGGAGGCCTAGAGCCCATGACAAGTTCTCATGCAGGCCCTCTTCACAGATCTACACTAAGAAGGTCCAAAGGTCAGTGGTGGAAGCTAGAAACTCTATGCCAGTGGGAAGAAGGATCTGTGCTAGCAGGCTGAGGGATCTGAATTAGAGCCAAGAAGCGGTGCTCATAGTAAGAACCAGAGCTCCTCTGAAGAGTACCACAGCCATCCTGAGCAACGGTGAGGTCCCACTCCCCTGCAGTGAAGAAGAAAGCTGAGTTCCCATCAGAAAAGCCAACTTGGTAAGCTTCCCAGAGGCTGAGCAGTGCACTATCTTCCCCTCTGGAGCCAGGAAGCCATGTTCAAGGTGAGGATCAGAGCAAGAACCAGCAGCTTCCAGCAGCTCCAAGAGCTGCTCCAAAGAGCTTCCCTAAAAGCCTCCCAACGGCTTCTCCAATTCTGCCTCTTATACTGCTAGCAACAACTCTCTGGTGGGCCTCCTACACCTAGCAACACACTAGTTCAGTTCAGCTGGGTGTAACAAGTTGACCACCAGTTAATAGTCCACCACACAGAGTTTAAACAGACATCATCCTCTCCCAAGATCTACCTACTTTTCTTCTCATATCCTCTATCTCATTGATTGACCTTTTCTAAGAAAATAATAATAATAACAATTAATAATAATAATGATCTCTCATTAAAATGTCAGTGAGCTCTTCTATGAGCTTGTGCATAGGCCCCTGATCTTGGTGAGCTCACATGAACTGACTGCACACTGATCATCTCCAACCCAGTGAGGGTGTTAGCCTCTCTGGCCTACAGCTTCTGAGGGATGGTGGGTACTAAAGTTGAACATGCTTGAGAAACATTGCATTATACAAGGTTAATTGATTCCCCTAATAAAGGATTTTTGGTCTTTAACAAGTACTACAAATGACACAATGCAGTGTGGGAGAATTCTAATGTACAGCATTCCTCAAACTTATTTCCCATTCAACCCTTTCCATTGGACTATCTCTGAGAAAATGCTGGTTGGAACATTTGCTTAGCTCTGGTGTAGCTGATGCAAGACATGCCATTCCTAAGACCTTAGACTGAGATTAGCATCCTTTATCTTCACCACAAGGAAAAATTTGGACTTAAGAGAAACTCACTTTACATTAAAATAGCTGCTAAGAGCTTTGGCTAAGAGTCAAACCAACTGAACCTAATTATTTTTTTTAATACCATGATGTATTGTAACTTTTATTTTACAAAGAACCAGACAGGATCCAGGGAGATCAAACATTTACCCAGCACACAGCTGTGAACTGACAGAGTTAAAGATTTAAAATTTTTGCCATGTAATAACCAGGCCAATATCCTTATACTATTTTAAAATTCTGGGATTTAGAGCTAATACCATGAAATACAAGAAAATGATAAATTATGGGAAACAGACTCATTTGTACTAAGTTTAAAGTGTGTTTAAATCAGTTAGTCAAAATCAACAAGTTCAGTTTGATTTTATAACAATGAGTAAAGTTTTAAAATTATACTTTTTATGATTACATTAGAATAATGTATAACAAAATATTAGATTTTAGGTAATCTAAATTTGTGAAAATAAAGAACTCTTCTCAGAATTTTATATCACTAATTATAATGGTTGATACATTGTATAAACTTCAGAAGTTCAGAAGTTTAATTAACCAACTCAGCAGGGAGCCAGGGTCCTCACTTTGTAAATATCCTGAGCCTGTACAGGAGAAGGACACAGAACTGGTGTGGGTCCACAGTATGGGAGCCTCGACCCATGCGGAATCACCAAGCCAGGCACTCTAACAGGAGAAGATTTATTGGAGGTAGGTGCAAGAGGTGGTCTGTCTAGCAGATGGAAACAGCCCCAAACAAAAGGGGACAAGGGATTTTATAAGGTTTTTTTTTTTGGGGGGGGGGGTGTTTGTGGGCTGGAATAGCCAAGGGAGAACCTATCTTGGTAGTGCACCTGGTCTATGGGAGACTTTCACTGTTCCAAGAAAGAAAGGTCTTATCATTTTGCTCTAGCTTGGGTCCAAGATACAAAGTTGGGTGAAGTTGTTTTTGCAGTTTGGCCCCAGCTTGGGTCCAAAAGGAAGTGAGCCTTGGGGTGAATACAAGGGTCCTGACTTGTGACAGAGGACCCACTCTAGGGTGAAAAGCCTGCAAACAACTTGAGGGAAGAAAAGAGGCTTGTTCCCTGATTTTTTGCTCTTGCTGCTTTTGCTGTTTTCTGCCATGCCACCCGGGCTTGCTGAGTATGGACTGAAACCTCCACAAACTATGAGCTGAGTAAACTCTCCCTCCCTTAATTTTGAGTGTCTGGTATTTTGTTTCAGGAATGAGAGAAAAGTAACTAAGACACTAATGTTCGAAGAACATTTAGTCTCACAAAGTACACTTCAGCCTTGGCTGTTACTGTGCAGCAGTAATGATGATCATACCTAACATTTATCTAAGATTCACCACGTGACGTGTACCACATTGACAGCTTTATGGGCATTACCTTGTTTAATCCTCACAAGCAAGCCCTGACAGAAGTTCCTATCATTAGCCCAGAGTTTGGAAGATATCGCTGGCTCTTGGGAAAGCTGTACAATTTTACCAAGCTACAAGTTAATAAACAAAACTTGCTTCAAATCTATGATTCTTAAGTTTTAGAAAACAAATTTAAGCCCACGTAATATAATGGTTTCTAAGATTTAAAAAAACAGGACATAATGAATGTACAACATAGCATTAATAATCTAGGGTGAATACCTGAGGAGCTTATTGCATAATGTAACTATATAACCATTTGGGCAAGAAGAGTTAAAATTAAATAAATTAATATGTTGTAGAAATAAGTTGAGCAAAATCCTTCTAAAAGGGCAAGTATTCCCCACAAAGGAGTAAGGTCTGAATTACACCATGTGCTTGTCAGTGTGATAGAAAACACTGAAGAGCTTACTCTCCTAACAAAACAATGCCTTATTGTTGGTTTTCATCCAGAATTAGTCTGGGATTTTCATCCTTGTCAGGCAGAGGAGAGGGTGTTTAAGGTTGATCCCAAGACTTTTTAAGGGCTGTTTCTGAGGTTGTGTATATAATCTGCCTCACTTTTCAATTTTTCTCTGGCCAAGGCTTGTATATATTTGACTGCTCAAAATTCCTTCAAACTCTACTGTTACATGATTCCTCCTGTTAAGTAAACTATTTTCTAGATATGAGGTAACAGCTCCTCTAGGGGATGTGTTGAGACTTCAGGCTTCCCAATTGCCAATTAGTGTACTGCTCAGGAGATGTAACGTCTTAAAAGAGTTATGGGTGCAAAGGGCCCCTTAGGTGTTTCTTATTCACCTTGAGGGCTGGCTGGTGGAAGTTACCTATCTAAGAACCAGTACGGCACTTTGAAATATGTATCCTGAGAGTAAAGTTGGGTTCACTCACCTTTGTCTAAACCTGCCACAAACCTATACATGAAAGATGAAATAAACCACAGTGTGTACAAGAGGGAAAGTGACATTATCTGAAGGAAACTAATTGGAAAACTTTTATTTTATCTGAGAATTCCCTGAAGATACCATTTATCAAAAACTTTGTGTCCTGAACTGTTATATATGGTATGCTCCAAAGAATGAGCAGTTAATTCACTGTCCTATCTCACTAAATCCACTAACCTTTTCCTCATGTTTTACTTTCCTTTGAATCATAGAATGAAATATGAGACTATGGGGGTAACACATGCTACACAACACCTGGTGCTCTGAGGCGCATCCACACATGCATGTGGCCTTCCCTTAGTCAATATGTGCAGAGGAAACTTCTCTCTCTCTCTCTCTCTCTCTCTCTCTCTCTCTCTCTCTCTACCTTACACACACACACACACACACACACACACGTGAAGGACATAGGTACACTTGACTTTAAGGTAAGAGAATTTCAAAGAGCAATTAATTGCTGCTTGAGGATATGGTTATTGTAATGCCTCAGATTCCCACTGCTTTGTAATTTTTAAGCTTCTCAATTACTTGCTGTTAAGGTTGTTAAGAGTCACGCCATAAATGTTTCACTTGACTTCACCAAGTTGCATTCGCTGATTATTCAGAAGGTCTGCAGAATATCTGCATGCTAGCATGAGAACAGAGAGGGAATGAGCTCTCTTGGGTCTTCATGATAAATGGGGATCCATCCTAGTGAGCACAGGCTTTCCATGTCATGCATTTAGCCCTGTGATGAGGGAATGAGAGTGTTGAAAATGCACACATGAGGATGCATATCATTTTCTTGGACTCATTTTTTGTTGGTTTCCCTGAGTCTTAAATGAATCTTGTGGTTTCCACCTGCAGCAATATTAAGGGTCTTGAGGTGTTTACTGTGTCTGAGAACTGTTTAAGCATTCTCCATATATACTTCACTTAATCATTTCAACAACACTGTGAAACTGGTATTTTGCTATTTCTTTTAACAAGTGAGAGAGCTGAGGCAATAAAGTTCAAATAACTTGTGAATAAATCCATACTTAGTAAGCAGTAGACATAGTATTCTATCCTAGGCAGTTAGGTTGCAGAACATACATCACTCAACTAAACTGCCTGTTTTCTGTACCTTTATACTATATTTGGGGTATTCTTGAAACAATTCCATTCAGCTACTGCATATACTGATTTAGCCAATAAATATTTAACATGTATGCTGCATCCGGCAAGGCTCTTGGAGTTCCTAGGGTGAAGGAAAGTGAGAGGGTGAGAAAGATAAAGGTAAGATACAGAAGTCAAGGCCAGATGGAGCCCTCTGTCTCCAGATTTGAGGAAAGGAAACTGCTTAACCCTCATAGGAGTGTTTATGCATTGGACCAATTTAGTGTCATGTGACATGGCCTTGCCCAGAAACTAGTGGTATGAATTGGCTATCGCTTGGGTTCTCTGGACTGAAGCAGCTTCAGAATGGGGCTCAACACAGGGGCTCTTTGTTCTCAGACATCCTTGCCTGGCCTCTCTCATACTGATCAGTTTCCAGCATCAGCTGCTCCCTACACATGTGCAAAGCCCTATTAGTCATAAATACAAAACTATAAAGAAAGCACTGCCTCTCCCTGCAGATGAAGTCAAGTAAGGTCTGCAAAGCAGATAGCTTCAGAGGAAAGGTCAACACGGTTCCATCAGACACAGCATCTACTACCTCCGTGCTGGGGGAGAAACAAAAACATTTTCTTTCTGTACTTAATTTTCAGTATTTAGTTTCCTGTGTCTCTTAAGGCTGACAAGAAGTTGTCTAGTAAAGGATCTTTGAGTCACAAGGAACCTGCCCTTGACCATAAACAGAGAATGTAGCATGTTCTAGAAAAACAGTGAGATGGTAGCTTGTGTACCCTGAATGTTTTAAGACTGGGTGGGAATGATAGGAGGGAGTGTTGATGAGGAAATCAGTTGTCATTTTAGGAAGGGCTTTATCTTTCACCCTTAGAAAATGAGGAGCCACTGAAGACTTTTATTCAAAAGAGTGATGTAATTAGAACTATATTTTAGGAAGGTGACTTTGATTTGTCTCTTACCATCTTTGCAACATAACTACCACAGTTTCTCTATCTGATCCTAGAAAATAGCAAAGCTCTGCCCCTCTTTCTTTATTGAGTTGGGTGAGCTTTACCAACAGTTCAAAATAACTGCTTTTGATTTTGAAGCTATTTTCTCAAAATTCTGCAATAAAATAATTTGATTCTTGTCCCAAATTCCTGTTTTTCATCCACTTTACCTTGGTTTTACAAAGTAGAGGTGAAACACAAAAATTTAACAGACTGAAGAAAATGTTGCCTTAGATGTGATGAATGGAATGTTAATACTGTTTTCCTGCAATATATTTCTTTGTAGAAAAATATTATTTATAAGGTAACAAAGCATGTCAAAAGGCAAAACCTTTTAATTGAACTCAGTTCAATCATTGGTTACTTGCATAAAATTCAAGCTTTAATGGTATTACAATTTCACTCCCTGACATTTCTTCCTAACTCCAACTTCAAAACATAATATTCTCATGCCTTCTTTGGGTTTCAAAGACCACTCCCCTCCTGTTTTTTAATGACTGTACTTTTTTTTTCTTTTTAGCTTTTCTGTGTAAATCATATGGGGAAAAAGCACATAATATATACATACCTGTATGTTTGTTTCAATCTCAATAGAACTATCTTTTAAAAACCAATGTAACTATCACCCAGCAAAATATATGAAAAATTAGAAATAACTTCAAAGCCCTTCTTAGGATTCTTCCTATATCTTCTCCCTTTGCCCAAGTGCATTTAGTATTCCAAATTTTTTGGTAACAGTTCTTTTGTGTTTCAAAAATAATAATATTTATATGGGAACCTCTAAATAACACAGCAGAGCATGGGATTTTGAAGCTTTATCTGAATGAAATGAAAATAGGATGTCTACCACACAGCTCCCCTGAATCAAACAATAAGGTTTATCAGAAGTTTAAGAGCTTAACCCTTAGCTGTTTAGCAGAGGCACACGGTAGAAGAATGGTTATGGTGGGGGAGGCTTGGGGAATAATTTTGCTCTAATGAAATGGAAAGTAGGCAGAAGAATTACAAAGTCCTTTAAAAAGTCTTATGTGTAGCAACATCACTGTTTGCCCTGAAGGAAATAGTTTTAGTGTAAAAGGAGAGGCTATTGGGCTCTCAGAATTTTAACAGTAGAAAGCAGGCTGAGAGTGTTATGTAGCTATATACATGTGCTTCCTTTGATAAAAACTGAAATTATGACTCAAGATGTAGAAACAAGAGCCAGGGTGCCAGAGCTGGGAGCTTTTGATTCTTTTCCTCCCTATGCTTTAGGTCTACTAGAGTAACTGCTAATATTTTCCTGGCTAAACTTCAGAATTTCATTTTGTCCACTTGAACTGGAATGTCCATGGGCACAGTTGATTTCGTCTGTCTCATCATCATATGTCATAGGCAGGGATAGAAAGGACCTTGTTAGTTTTGTTTCACATGTCTGTAGATCAGGAAAAACTGTCTGTAAGAATTTATGCTTTAGGGCCTATACTCAGGAACCTCATTTACTCCAGGCCCAGGCTTACATGACTAAGGTCCTGGACTGTGTGTAATTGCAAAATGAGACATGATCTGTGGAGGGGGTGAAGCAACTTTTCATAACCTGAAAGCCAGAGAACAAACATGATAGGCAGCTATTAAAATAGTGTCCAACAATATCTGTACTTTGATAGTCAAGATCATGTGTACAAGATGGATCTAATGACAGTCTCCTAGTTATTATATAGACACAACGGACTGTCAATGCCAAAGTTAGGCTTTAAAAAGACTGTGGCTTCCATTTGAGGTTGAATCTCTCTTTTCTTTCCCTTCTCATCATTAACTCTGTGCAACAATGAATTTGTAGAGAGAGCCATGTTAGGGATGGTCCAATAACAACATAATGAATTTGGAAGTAGTTCTTGCTTTCTAAATTGAAATAAATTTACTTCCCCCACCAGCAACTCAAATGCAACTCATAAAAGACCCTGATCCAGACACACACAATTGAATCTGCCCCCGTCCTAACCCACAGAATCTATAAGACACTAAATAACTGTTGCTTTAAGTTGATACATTTGGGGCTAAATCATAATGCAGGGATAAATATAATAAATAAAAAATATAAATAATTCCTATTAATCAGGCTAATAGTTAATTCAAGCAATACAAAGTTAATATAGACTTATCATAGATCCTCAGATAATGATGGTTGTGATTGCCTCATTCCTTAGCCTCAGTGCCTTATAGGACAAGACCAGTAAGTCTGACTTGAAAGTTTCTAAACCAGTGGTGCCAAAAGACTAAACCATAGGAAAAACATACACATCTTTAATGACAACCACTTCAAGGAAAGGGATTTGTGAAGATAAGGTTCACTTCAATTTGAATGACTTGGACACTGCCTATAGAAAGTGGTAAGCATGCCTCTAAGTGTGTCTGAGTGGACTGTGGACTTCAGGCACTGTGTCTGGCTGCTGACCCTTTCCTCTCTGCTACCATCCCCACACACTCCTTTCTGGCCATCATCAAGTGATGAGCTTTGCTGTACTACACCCTTCCATGGTGCTTTTTAGTCTTGGATCCAGCTGACTGTGGATTGAATCTTCTGGAAATGTGAGCCAAGTTAAACTTCTAAATTGTGGATGATGCAAATTTTGTACCGGCAATGGGAAAGCTAAACAGGATTATAGCAGTAATAATAAAGTGGTCATTAGACTAATACCTTGCATTTATAGAGAGCTTACAGAGCAATTTCATATAAATGAACTCTTTTTATTCTCAGGAGTAACTCTACAAATTTTGGTTATTATAATTTCAATTTTAAAGATGAATAAAATGGAACAGTGGAGAAGTTAAAGTCAAGCCCAAACCTATCCTTTAATAAGTGACACCGTACACCTTAAATGTTAATCTTTGGACTCTGCAATCAACTCTCATCACCACGTTTGCTGGCTTGGTACAGGTATGAGGCTGCCTGTGGTTGTATAAATCTGGAAGAATGTTTTATTTCAAATGTATTTGGTTGTTGTAGGGTCTCACTATGCAGCTTAGACTCATGATGATCCTCCTGCTTTCATCTTTCCCAGCGCTGGGATTACAGGCATGTGCCACCACACCCAAACTCTGGCCAGCTCAGACAGAGCTGGCACAGCATGTGGTGCTGGGGATTGAACCATGGTCCCTGCACTTGCCTAAGCTTGCCTAAGCAGGTGCTTTTGTCCACTGAGCTATCTCACCAGCCCCTAGAAGAATCATTTTTAAATGACTAATGTTCCTTAGCATCTACAAATTGAAAACTTCTCTGAAAATATATTAACTTACTTAAACTATCTGACAAATAAATGGTTTTACTGCATAAAAAATGACCAGGTTTTATTAACAGGTCAAATCATTATTTGATGAGGTTTTATTTTATTAGGATAACAACCAAATTCAGAGCCATAATGGTTGGCCTCTGACTACAGACTTTCAGTTATCTAAAATATTTGGAAAAAAAAAAAAGTCTGATGGCATCTTCTGTGATTTTTTTGCTACTATCATCATTCTAACATTTAAGGCTCCCATTTGCCTTAATGTGCAGAAGGCAGTGAAAATAATTTCTTATAAAGAAAGGAAATGTGGCAGGTTATCCCTATCATATGCATTGAAATGATGTAATATTCTATTCTTAAATTAAACTAGACCTGAGAGATCTTGTGGTTTAGTGTAGGAAGGAATTGAAGAAAATCAAGCAAACACATATCAAAAGAAAAATATTAGGGGAAAGGATTGGAATTGGATGTTTCCACAAAACCTTTTCAATAATTCTGTTAATGTTTAAACTCCTGGTAGTTTAAGCAGGTAAGTAAACATTTTTATCTTTGATTTTACAGTTCTTATCTACCAGCAATTTTTTAAAAAACATTTATGTTTCATGAGTTTTCTAATAGCAATTTTATGACAGATGTATGAATATAACCCTAATTTGCATATGAAATTTACAAAATCATTTTCGTAAAAGAAAATTCATATTTCAATACTTTTTAAGTTTTTAAGTGTTTATGTTTTCAAAATTAGAGATGTTTATAGTCATGAAAAGATTTTAGATGACTAGTGAGCTTAAAAATTCATTTAGTTGAGATTTTTGCTTACATAGCACTTTTTTAAAAAAAATTTATTTATTTACTAATTTATTTATTTATTTGGTTCAGGGTCTCACTACACAAC
>NDGM011164033.1:0-19229 GCA_002564305.1 Octomys mimax | reverse complement strand
AGGAAGGAAGGAAGGAAAGAAGGAAGGAAGGAAGGAAGGAAGGAAAGAAGGAAGGAAGGAAGGCTGTCAAGACAACATTCTCCAGAAAAGAGAACTCTGCTTTCATAAAGAGGCTAGGAATCTACTCATACACATTGACCAGAGCACCCATACTTTAGGTACTTACAAGGAAAGCTGACCTCCAAAGTAAGATCAATGACAGTTCATCCCACTGAGCAGGTGCTGGGCCCCACAGAGGCGCTCAGATCTGCCCTTTCTCTTCTGATGCCAGGTTCTTCGAATGTGAACGGCTATGTGATTTGGACCAGTGCTGCACCGGTTTTGGATTTCTAAATGTGTCCCAATTAAAAGGTATTAACGGTAGCAAGTCCTTCTCCCCTTTGCACAGCATCTACAGGCTAGAAAACACATTGGCACTTAGGACCTCATTGCGTCCTCAGAGTCTCCAAGTGAGAGTGGACAGGAGGGATCCTCATGCATAAGCTGGGGCATCTGGGGACAAGTGCTCCTCAGTGTAGCAGCTAGATGAGACGCCTGACCTGGGGACTTATTGACCTTACACATGCATCTCTGGCTTGACCCACTTAGCTTTGTTCCCTGCCATGTGGCTGAGTGATTTTTAGCTCACCTTTTAACACTCTGGTCAGGTGGGGTGGACTTTGGATACCTCTCTATGATCTGTATTTAAAACTTGGTTCAGGGTCTAGGGTTGGGGTATAACTCAGTTGTAGAGTGCTTCCTTGATATAAAGCCCCAAGTTTCAGGCCCAACACCAAACAAATGAAACAAAACACAAACAATAAAACAAAAACAGAAAACTTTGTACATTAACTTGCTGGTGATGTGATTCTAGAAGAGTCACTTGTTTTCTCACTGAGGCTTAGCTGTCTTCTCATATGCAGGAATACATGTTACCTTTCTCTCTGGGTCCTGTGAGGACCAAGTAAGGTGATGCAAGCAGAGCCTGGCACAATAGGCAGGTGCTCAGTCAGAACCAGGTGCCTCTATCCCTGAGCCCCTGGGCCAAAGGCGCTCATACAAAGGTGCCAGGTCTGCATTCGAGGCCAAGATTCTCCCAGAAGTCAGTAGCAAACATCAGATGTCTTCTGAACCTTGATGTGTAGGACTTCTCTCATTAAGTTAGGCTCTCCTGTTGTGCTCAACATCCTGGTCTTGGCTATGTGCTCCCTAGGAGGAGAGGTGACGTGTCTGACTCTGAGCAGCCTGGGAGTGCAGACGTGCAGTGAGGAAGGGGGAGGAGCCTGGCGCATCTTGGACTGTGGCTCTCCTGACACAGAAGTCCGCACCTATCCCTTTGGATGGTACCAGAAGCCGGGTAAGTAGCCTATTCCTGGCAGCTCTGATGGCATCTTCATTAGACTGTGTCCCAACCATGCATAAGAATGATTTCCTCAGGTTGGTAAATAGATGGACTGGAAGTCACTGGATGCAAGCAACAGATACTTGTTCTCTTTACTGCAAGCAGAACAGAAATTGCTTGAGAGTCTGCTCATTGCCTCAAAGGAAAAATGACCACCTAGATTTCAGGAAGGATAGAAAGAAAGCAGGCTCCACAGATGCATTTAACAAGCACAAGTGGCCAAATCCATCGGTGGACCACAGTTGTCACTGATCTGCTGCAGAAGGGCCACTTATATTCAAGCTTTAATTCCAGGGACAGAGGTTGGTGCTTCTAGAGCTGAATCTGTGCACTCCCAGAAGGACAGTTAGATGTGGAGTGACAGTGCCAACAAGCCTGGAGGCACTGGCAAAGGGGAAGTTACATGTGTAAGATCTTGGTGCTGAACAAGCCGAATGGGCAGATGTCCACTCTGCCATCTCACCTTAATCTGGGGAATTAATCAGGACAGTATGGCATGTAGCAGGCTTAGAGAAGGAAGGGGTAACAATGTTTGTATCTGACAGTGCTTATGCAGTTGGAGCTTCAGCAGCAAGGCAGGATCGGCCCAGGAGCTCAGTTAGAAACTGGGGCAGGAATGAGTGCGTGGGGACACGACTTGACTCGTGAGGAACCAGAGCATGTCTGCTTCCACCACGAGTTTGTCTTCCAGAAAGTCATGACACTTCTCTGTTTTTCCATGAGTGAAGCAGGTGAACGAGGTACATTGTGGTGCCTCCACCTCTTACCTTCTGGGTGCTGGTGGTAGGGGACCCAGGGAGCCACATGTGAGTGTAAAAAAAGTAGGGGCACTAGACATCTCCCAGTACCCCAGAAGTAAACTCACAGATTTGTGCTAGGCCCCAGAAGATTGAAAACTCTGTCCTTAGAGGAGGAATCAAACAGAAAGCTGAGCAGAGGGTCAGGCTCCCCAATCTGACACACCAGCGCTCCCTGCTCACTTTCAGAGTAAGTCTGAAGTGGCCCTGGCCCTTCCTGGCACCTCCCTAGAAGTAGGAGCCAAGGGTTGTCTGATCTGAAAGAAGTCTTAGAGATCCATGTCTGTGATCTCCCTGTCCTTTTACACCTTCCTTCCACATTAGTCTGCCCAAAGCATGCAGTGAGAAAGAGCTGGGACTCTTCAGGGCTTTGTAGATGTCCGACACTTGCTAGGACCCCTGGGCTACCTCACTTCAGACCAGACCACTCCTGGGAGCAGACACAGTCACCTCCATTTTAATATGGGAGATGTGTGCTGTAAAATGTTGGAGGTGCTTGGCCCAAGCTACACAGTTACTGTGGAGTAGCATCAAGTTGCAAGCCAACTCTGATGTCCCCAAGTTCTCCTTGTCCCCTCTAGGATGTTATCCCCTGGCAGGACTTTGAGTGAGTGGGTAGTAGAAACTCCAGAGCATTTGGCTGGCTGGTTTCTCCCAACTCAGCTGGCTAACTAGAGACTGCCTAATCAACGGAAGAGGACTAGTGAGCCGGCAAGCCGGGCCTTTGTGGTTTGGCCTCCAGCACTGGACCTGGAAGGTGCAGCCTGGACTTCCAGGCGGCATCTGTCCTTGACCTCGCTTGTGACCCTGTGTGTTCCTCAACTTCATGGCAGAGTTTTCTTTTTTGCAGTCAATTCTTTCTAGGCTGAATAGAATATTCCTGATGACACCTACCTTCAGCAGCCTGTGACTTGATTGAACTTCCACTACTGACTTTTTCTTTTATTTCAGCATCTTGAATTATTTTAGGAAAAATAGCAGAGTGGTATAATGGTGTAATAAAGTAACCTATATATGCTAGTCTCCTGGACTTGCAGTACAGAGGCAGGGAAGGTGGATGCTTTCTTAGCACATCCAGCCTGACACCAGAGGCCAGCTCTGAGCCTCCTGTCTGTCTGTGTGTCTGTCTGTCTGTGTGTCTGTCTGTCTGTGTGTGTGTTTGTCTGTCCTCTTACCCCCTCACCCAACAAGAGTCTGAAAAATGTCCTTTTCCATCTTCATATGATTCATAGGAGAGTTGGGTACAAAGTTTCAGAAGGAATTCATTTGTTCAGAAATATAATGGAAATCAGACCAGAGCACTATAACATCTTGACAGGAGCTGGCAAGAAAAAGAACCCAAGGTGCTTCTTATCCCAACTCGCTGCAGCTGTTTGCTTTTGTTTTTAATCTGACTGCCCAGACCACTGAAGGCTTCTATAGGGTCAGGCTGGGGACTCAAGAGTTTGGACTGGCAATTAGAATTCAGAGAAGGGTTCTCCCACTTAACAAACATGCCCCAACACTGAACACCAACTCGCTCTGGAAGCTTCCATTCACCGGGCTTTCACAGTGTGTGGAAAATGCTTTGCGAGTGTGGTCTCGTTTAAAACTCACACCCTGTCAGATGAGGAGCAAGAGGCCCAGGGAAGCTACCTCGCTTGCCCAAGTCCACGTAGCAGGCAAATAAGAGACTAGGATGCAGGCCTTTATGACTTTAAGTCACTTGTTATATGACTGAGTAGGAAATTCATGATTCCTGTCCTCTAGGTACTCACAATCTAAGGAGGAATTACAGACTCTTCAGTAAATAATCCAACCCTAAATAAGCAACTCGTCTGGCACAAGTCTCTCATGACATAAGGGTAGAAGCTTGGACACTTTGTTGAGTGTGTACAGTGGGTCATTAGTAATAACATCTAAGGTTATTTTGCATACAGCATAGATTAGAAGACACAGCCTATATGAATAATTTAACAGAGCTTACTTAGGGCAACTGGCCTAATAAATAAAGCAGACTATTCTCCCAGCTGGGTCATGTTGACCACTACAAAATCATCTTTTGATTCATGACACATTGTGAGCCAAAACATTTTCCCTAACTGGGTTCTGCATATTGTACAGCCTTAGCTCTTTCTTTTATAGACAAAACCACACCAGCATCCTTTGGAGTCATCCTAACACAGAGCTGGCATTGTTGTTACCTTTTGTCCTCATCCTTCTCTTTGTATTAGCCAACCACATAGTGGTGTCATGGCCTCACAGGGCAGGGAAAGGCATTTATGAGGGGACCCCTGGGGCCTGAGCCTTGAAGGGTGGGTAGGATTTCAAGTCACCTCCCATTCAGCATTCACATACAACTCGCAAGCTTTACCAAGTGATTCTGCTGAAGAATATTGATAATGACTTTGGGCTGGTTTGGCTTGGCTGATTATTGAGCACATAAACATCCTTATCCTGTGGTAACTGTTGAGCTGTTGATGCTGAATCCTCTGCCACTGAGGGGCAGAAAGTAGCCTTCCCTAAGCTCATACTGTGTGCTGAATGCCAGGGTGCATGAGGGGGAGAAGTTCTTACTGCCCATAGCTGATGGTCTGGTTAAGGGGGCAAGATGTGAAAGAAAGGCCCCTTTCTTCAGCACTTCTAAGATGGGCTTTCCCTGCGTCAGTTTCACCCTCCTGGAGGTGGGACCTCTTCCCATTCCACATGGAGGAGGCAGTCATTGCCTCTGTGCAGAGAACCCCATTGACATGACTGGACTTGCTGGAGGCAGCAGCAGCAGCTCCTCAGGGTGAAAGGGATAAAAGCCGGCTATTCTGCAGGGTCTGTGCTCTCCTGCTAAAGTTGTCGTCAGATAGGGTCCAGAGATCCCCTCAGTAGAGGCGACCTGAATGCATCCTGGGAGGGTCTTTGACATCTTGTTTCAGAAAAGCACTTAAGAACACATCAGTGACACCCATAGGCTGATTTATTAGGTGGGATTAGAGAGGAAGAAAAAATGGGAAGGACTTCAGCTCAGGAGGCTGAAGAGGACCCAGCTCTGATGGAGAAGATCAGATTGGTCTGTTAACAAAGGAAAGATCAGTTTTATAGCAGGCTGAGCTGACCCAGGGTCTGGTGGATCACTATTAGTTCAGCATTCACAAGATGGCTCTGGAGAAGTCATCATTGCTTGGGGCTGTGATCTGGTCTCTGTGAAATGATTGCTTCTGCTTGGGACAGTTTCGGTTTTGCGAAGGTTTAGCTGGAATCCAAGGTGACTGTATTTAGGACAACACAGGAGCCTTATTGGTAGGCAAATGTCCCTGTAAATTGCTTACCTTAATGTCCTCAATCTTGAAGGGGAATCTTAGGTTAGTTTTCTGTTTTAGACAGACATTCCTGGAATGAGTAACTTGGCTTGTGTGCAGGGTCGAGCAGGTATCTGAGCCGAAATTACTCCCTGGGCATCTGTAGCCCCAAGTGGATGCCACTTCTTGTATGTCCCTGCCGGCCTCGAAGCAGATGCAGCTAGAATGTGTATAAGGTGTCCTCGCTTAAGGGCCCAGGTTCTCATTTGCTTCCACAGCTATTCAGCCTGAGCCTCTGCAGTGCTGTGCTAGGTAAGATGCATGGGACTTCCTATTCCCCTGGGGAACACACACCGGCCCTCTCCCCCTTGGTGTCTCTGAGTGTACCAAAATGACTGCAGGGCAGAGCTGGCCTGAGTTAAAGGGCAGATGCTAAAGAGCAGTGTGTCCACTGCCTGTGGTAGGGTGATGGAGGTGTGTTCCTGCCTCGCAGGCCCCGTGCCTCAGCAGAGAAGTCTATACCCAGCCATTGCAACCTAATTGTCACTTCATGGTTGTGTGCATAGAGCGGCAGATGAGTCTTCTAAGGTCCAGGAAGCAAAGGCACAACCCCAGAGCAAGGGGAGAACCAAAAGGGTTCTCTAGCAATGAGTTCTCAGGGGAACAGGAAGTTCCACGCATCTTCTTAGCAGGCACTGCAGAAGCTGAGGCTAAACAGTTGTGGATGCAAATGAGAACCCAGCAAGGACAGGTGCTGGGAGCACAGAGGCTCCGGTGGTGAGTGTGCGGGAGGGAAGGAGCCGTGGGCTGCAGCCAAGCAGCGTGAGTGCAGAGCTTTCCTGGAAGGGGCGGGCTGCAGCTGCTGGCGCCATTTCCTCTTGAGGAGAACCAGAGCTGTCTGTCCTGTGTGCAGCTGTGTGTGTCCTGCAAGTGGGACAGGCCCTCTGCTTTTTTCACTGCGTCCAATGGGACTTCTAGGAAAATGGGCAAAGCCACATAGTTTCTCTTCTGAGAAGGAAAGAGAAGATGACTAGAATCTGCACATCACCACATTTGTGTATGGAAGTTTTTTCACTTCATTCTTTTTTTTTTTTTTAAACTTTCATAGATTAATTTATTTGATCCAACAACAGTTCTGTGTTACACTTCATTCTTTTTTAGAAGTTTAGCTGTTTTAATGAAAGTTGCATAGAAGATTACTTTATATCTACATATTCTCAATAGTTTCACCTTATAGTTGCCCATTCTCTGGCTTTCAACTGCAGGAACTTTTTTTCAGGCTTTGTCCAAACTTTAGCCTGGTGATGAACATCTTGCCAGGCCCACGGCCACTTGACAGCTATGCTGTTTTCTTTTTCCCACTGCAGCTGCGCAGTGCGGGTAACATGTGGTGTCTGCACACTTGGACAGCTTTGCCAATCTGCTCAGTTTTACAGCATTTTCATCATCCTTTCAGATAGGTATTATTTGTTATGCTTCTGTCTTAGCTCTTTGGGAAGAGAGAAAGATGCACTCTTTCTGTGGATGCGGGAAGGTACACTGAACAGTGCCTTCTACAGTTTTTGATGTGGTCTAAATCACGAATGGATTGAACTGTATTTTGGCCACTGTAGCTCCAGCAATGGCCACAGAAGAGACACCATCCACCTCACTTCATTCTTAGATCATCCTCATTTTTCCAGTGCTACAACTGGGTACAAAAGAGGTTAGAGGAGCCATTGTCACTGTCTACTGCCTCTCTTCAGGATATTGAGGTCAAATTTCAGCCTGTCTGTCTCCCAAGTCCATGTGTGCCTATGTTGTGAGGCCTGCCATTAAAAGCTGTCATTGATTGAACTCTTCTGCATGGCATAGTGCTGAATGTTATGCCTTTGTCTCCTGTAGTCCCACAGTCATTGATGAGATAGGCAGCACTGTGCCCACTGTGCAGTGTGGACACTGAGGCTGGAAAGGTAAGTGCTTGGCCCAGTCGACAGAGCCAGTAAGGGGTGGTGATGGGCATTTGCAAAGTTTGATGTCTATTGCTGGCTTCCTGCTTTGGGCATGATGGGTCATGCTGCTTCATATTGACCAGTGGGTTGGCCAATGATGAGTGAGGGGTGTGCATCACTTCTACAGAAGTTGTCAGAATAAGATTGAAATTCATTATATCCTCTTTGACCTGAGTAGCAATGGTAAAGTCTTATGACAAGATGGGGCCTTCCTTGGTCTAGGCCTGGAGGGAAGCCATCTGTCACTCCCCTGCTTCAGGATATGGTATAGGAGAGACGGCCCTGTGCTGCTGTCAGCCTCTGAGATGTGAGGCCAGTTGTCACCCCACCTCAGTGTGACATAGCTCGACCTCACTGGCATGGCCTGATGCCACCCACCTGTCTGCTGAGAATCTGACTCCCCCACCGTCTTGACCTGGGCTCTTCTGAGGTCTTCCGGACTGTGCCGTATGGACTTGTGAAAATGAGCTAAAAGGCTGTGTTTCCTTTTTTCCAGTTGCTCAGAGTGATGCCCCCAGTTTCTGCCCTCTGGCTGCTCCTCCTGCCTTCACCGGGAAGGGTGAGTCTGTCATCCTCTGCCCTTTCCCAGGGGGTACCCACTTCCTTCTGGTCCTCCCTGGCGCTCTCACGTTCACGTGTTCTGGTGGTGCACACATGTAGTGGGGAGTGGGGAGGTCACAGGCCAGCACCACACATGTGACTGACTCCATGGCTTCCACACATAAGGCAGCTACGGGACTCATAGTGGGAGTGAGCCTGGTTATCCCATCCCATTACAGGGACTGCTTCACTTACCAGGTAGGGTTAGACCTGCGTAGTCCTGGGGCAAAGTCAGCACCTGGTGCTGGTGGCTAAAACGTGAAAGATGGAAACAACATTAGAATGGAGCATTTGCGGCTCCTGGTTACTAGATACAGAGGGTGAGATTGTGGCCAAAGCACTGGCCTTGCACCCAGGAACCCAGAGCCCAGAGCACCCAAGGCATGGCTGACCTTCCTCCTCCATATTGCCTGAAGCCCTCTGAATAGCCATACTACTGCAGGAAACAGGAGGTGGGCGCAGGGCCCAGCCTGTGTCCTGGGCCAGGTGCTATGGAAGCCACATGCAAGTCCAGGCCTCACTGCATGGTCAGCTCTTCTGCCTGTGTCTCTCAGGACCAGGATGGCGCTGTCTGGGTTGCAGGCACCACTCAACCAGAGGCCACGTGACATTAATTTCTGGCCTGTGACTCAATAATTAAGGGGTCCCAGACACCTCCCATCATGGTCTTACCACAGAACCTAACATAGCTTGTGGAAGAGGGAGTTATTGAACACCAAGGCTGTGACTCAAGGTCTGAAAATATCCTCAGCCCATGTTATCCATTTGCTTTGCACAGTTAAAATACCTTCCTTTGGAGGTCATGCATACAGTAGCCGTATGGTTTCTTTCCCTGAGCCTGCTAAGCACTTTACACATCTGGCCATGTGCTGTTTTCTGAAATGTCTTAAGGCGGGACATTAGTCACCATCAGTGTGTTGCAAGTGGCAGAGGTGAAGCTTAGAGAGTGGCTAGGACTCTTTCAGCCTAAGGGATACTACACGTCTCAGCCAGACTGTGGCCAAAATTGATTACTGCTTCTGTCTTTTCAAGGCCGTATCTCCCCTCTAGCCATCTGCCCTGCACATGCCAGCGGCATCACTCTCCATTATTAAGCTATTGTACTGTCCCCTCGGCTTCCATGCTGCTCACCCTCTGCAGATCTCCTAGTGCTGTCTGGTGTTCTGTCAGTTATGACAGTGCCAACCAAGCTTCTGCGTAGGCGTTCCGCATCGACAGTCCCTTAGATGTCTGTCTGCTCCCACTGTTCTTGCTTCTTTTTTTCTGTTCTCTTTGTGGGCTTGAGCTTTTTATTCCTTTGCTTCATTTTGCGTGGGCTTGAGAGGAGGGCAGATAAGCATGCTAATTAGGAGCAATAATAGAGTATGTTTCAAAGCTTCTAAACATTTAGTGATGACTTATTTTTTCCTTAGCATCATGATGTTACTTGGTCTCCACCTAAATGTCAGGAGACAAGTCTTGTTATACTATTTGTTAGTTGTCAAAAATTGAAGCAATGCAGGAAAGAAAGAAAGCCACAGCAGGATCTCAGAGTTGCCCTGTGTGGGTTTGTACGTTGATGGGTACATTTCCTTAGGCTGTGTGGTACTGTCCGACATAGTTGCAGCCTATTTGTAATGCTGCATATTTTCATGGACTTGACCTAGTGCCACATCATGTAGACATTTCCAAATTGCCTGTCACACAGCCACCTCACACACACATGTGTTTCCACTCATTCGTTCCTCCCTAGTGCTGCTTTTGTGGTACTTCCGGTCTGTGGTGAGCAGTCAGGTAAGGACAATGTGGTGCTAACAGCGATGATGTTCAGGTTATTCCTCTGGTTCACTAGCCCATTCTTCTGTGTATGGATGTTTGATTTCTGATGATTCCTCCTCATCATAAAAATGTTATGCCAAATGAGTATCGTGGTAACTAATACTCTTTCTGAAGTCTGGAGTATTTCCTGGGTAGTGTCTTAGAATAAAAAAAAAAAAATTTCAAAACCCAAAATCTGAAGTGCGCTTGGGAGACTACCCAAGAAGCAGTCTGTTTTTGCCTGGCTGTCTCCAGCCTCTGGCCGCCCTTGGAGGTCCTGGCTCCTGCTCCCAGCACCATAGCCCCATCCAGACTCGCCACTCTGAAATGGCTTGGCCTGAGCCAACCATCACAAAGCCAAAGATGCTGTTAGTGCATTGTTTTATTTCTTAGTGCTATCCTGCGGTCTCTAGTAGAGTCTAAAGGACCTAAGACAGTAGTTCACACTAAGATTAAAAAATGTGCCTATCTTAATAAAATGTATTTTCCGGGAAGTATTCACATTTTGACAAATGGACAAACAAAAAGAAATGGTTTCTAAGAAGAGAAATGCAGACCATTTGATAAACATTTAAGGAACTCTTTTAGGCAGGGCACCAATCCTGGACCTCAGACAATCTGCCAGCAGGCCGGGAATTAGACCAGCCTAGAAGGTAGTCTATTAACAGTTTTCCTCTACTTCTATACTTCGTAATTATAGTTATTGATTAAAAATAATGGAATAAGTGGTAGTATTACACAATGAAAAATAAAAGATCCTTGGATCCTCCACTCACCTCATCTCACACACACATGTATAAGACCCTTAGCACACTTCCCTGCAGCACAGCTGAAGCAGGGGTTCCTCGGCCTGAGGTGACCAAAGGCGTGTGCACGCAGCTATGCACCTTGAGTCTGTCTGCCTCTACCACCTGTGTGGACTTGAGCAGGTCAGTGGGCCCATGGATGCCCTTGTGCCACATGTTGAGGGGCCTCTGAGGCACTGAAACTGCAGCGCACAGCTAATTCTCATTCTGCACATGGGTTTGAGTCTCAGAAGTTCTGCAGTGTTCCCAGCTGCCCAAGGTTGTACCTCATAACCCCAAGAGAGAGTGCAGATGCTCCTAGGAAGCTAATTCCCATGCCGTTTCCAGGTATCCTTTGAACTAGGGATGCTGGGGTGGGGGTATTGATAGGAATCAGGCTCAAGCAAAGCTTTGGACTGTCGTCTAAGTATTTTGCTTGTGATAAATTTGTCATTTTTTATGGAGACATTAGAAATCCATGTGGTTTTCTCTTAGTTATAAATTCCTCTAGCAGTGCTTTTGAAGTCAGCAGCCCACGATAGGATTACTCACAAGTTGATGAACCCACAAACATGTGACCTCACAGAGGCAGGGCCATTGCACATGTCATTAGAGACTTCTGCTCCCGTGGGCACGCCACTGAAGAAAGCACTTGGGAGGCTGCAGGGGAATTGTAGTGAGGGGGCAGCTGCTGCAGGGTAGGGGCTGGGAGGGGATCATTTAGGGTCCAAAACTTTGCCTTGGCTTTCATTGGTTCTTTAGGACTTATAAAAATGCTGCTAGTAATGGAAGTGACAATAAGGTTATAGCTAACATTTATTAAGTGTCACTGAACAGGGATAAAATATCACTTTTTTCATAAAATGCCTAATCCAACTATTGAATAATTAATTTTCTTAATAAATTAAAGAGCAATGGATTCCAATTCTTTTCCCACCACTGTAAGAATTAATACAGTGAATACTTGCATACCAGAAGATGTTTATAATTATTGGATAGACTAATTAGTTGATTAATCACAAGGGAAGCAAAGGGCTATTGAATTATTATTTCATATTGCACCTTCTAGTTTATAAAACACTTTCACTTGCACTGCAAGAATCAGGCTCAGCGTTGCCCCACGTGTGCCTGGGAGCTCAGCTTGTGGCTTCTGGATGACATAAACCAAACATCACGTTCTACCAAATAAATGCATACAACTGCCAACTAACAAAAACACAGTTTCTCTAAAGAGAAGGGTGTTGTGTTTTTGGAAGGGAGTAAGAGCAGTTGGCACCACCCAGTCGGTCCCTGCCCAGCTGTGGGTGACCCAAGCTGCTCCACCTAGCTGCGGGCTCTTTGCTGCCCCATCCTAGATCCTTCCCGCCTCGCTGCCTGCCCCTCAGTGATGCTGCGGTTTTCAGTGGGACATCATGACATGGGACTGTCCTGAGTTCACATGCTGACTTGCTGCTTGCCAGTTGAGTGGCTGTGCGCCCTCTCGGAGCCTCACAGTCCTCCTTTGTGAACAAAGAGTGATGTTGTTGACCTCAGGAGAGAATTGTGAGCAGAATCCGATAATCTTCATATAAATTCTCAAGCACTCATGCCTGCCTGATAGACAGTAGTACTTGTTGCTAGCATTTCTGGTTACTGAAGGAAGGGGCCACATGATGTTAGGGAGTCTCTTGGGCCATTTATTTGCATAGGACAAGGCCCCATCTCCAGCAGCACAAAGGTTAGAGCCTGTTGGTAAGCCCTTCCACATTTGGTTATCTTTACTGTATTCAAGAGTTCCCAAGACGTATCTGCAGCAGTACAGCAGGGCTGAGAGTCCTGCTGCTGGCGCGGGGGGTCTGCGTGGCTAGTGGAGGAAGTCCTAGACTATAGAATGGCAGACAGCAAAGTGTAGTCACTGTGTGTGCTCTGGGGTCTGAGGCCAGGTTCTGTGACACTGAAGGATGTTTCTGTAAACTTGGGGTGCCCTGTGGCCTTTCCTTTCCATGCTTCAGTGTTCCCACTTCCTGTAAGGGGAATTGATACAAGTTACTATACATTAAATTAATTTACATTAATTACCATTAATAATTACAAACTAAATCCACATTTGTTTCCACTTCTGACATTGGGTTTGATCAGTAAGCAAGCGGGGGCACCCAGGCCCACGGATAGAACGAGGAGGGTCTCAGTGCGGCTGGAGACCTCAGCGGGTACCCCTGCCGACTTCAGGTTTCCTGGGTCCTGATGATGCTGCGTGGCGATTCTCTGACTGGACTTGGGTTTTCTAAGGGGCGGCTGTGTGAGAATGACCCATCCAAGGCCGAGATTGGCACCAGCAAAGGTGCCCCGGGGTCTGCAGCGGTGACCAGAGTAACACAGATGAGGCCCCAGCAGTATGGAGAAGAGAAGACAGGGCTCGGGCTGGCTTAGCAGGCTGATGTCACAGGAGGAGGGGGTAGGTTAGGACAAGGAGCAGCCCTGAATGTTCACCTACTCTTCTTGGGTATCATCTTTTGCTGACAGGTATGGTTCCTGTAGAAGGAGAGCAATACATAGTTGCTGAATGAGTAGATTTAAAAAAGCAAATTCATAACTAAATTGGTTGATTCAAAGGGTTCTCAAACTAGTGGCTGAGGAAGGCCAGCCAGTACTAACCTGCAAGGTAATTTTGGGCTCATGCAACTCTCACCCATGGCTGAGAGTTGTCTTTTTTTTTTTAACTCATTGTTAACTTTATTGAAAATCAGTAATAATTATGTAGCAAATTAAAAATTGTAGACAAATATTTAAATGTGAAAGATATAAGATGCAGACAGAGTGAATGTTAGAAAAATATTTTTGAAATGAATATATGAGATTAATAATAGATTGCGTATTGTAAAAAATTATTTACAAACTTAAATGAATATAAAAATAAAAATTGTCTAAAATAAACATGAAGAAGACAGAGTTTACCGAGGAATAGATTTGTTTTTTCTTGGCTGGCTCAGGCTGCCTTAAGGGTAAGTCTAGTAAGGCATGTGGAACTGGGGATCGAACCGCGGTACCCTGAGCCTGACTGCGTTTGCATAAGAGCTAATCTAACTGGCAGGCCTCCTTAGAAGACGGAGTTTACACATCAGTCATATAATAGTTCCCTTTTCTTGTGCAAAAGGTTCATTTTTCTTGGAAATATGGGGCTCTAATTTTAACTAAATTCAGAAATTGTAAATCTTTAAATGTTTACTGCCCACCCCATTCTACTTTGAGAATTCTAATTACGTGAATGTAAGTTTCTTGATTTTGAGAGTTGTCTTGCTGTTGGTTCACTAAGGTGACTTAGAAAAACGTCAACACACAAACAAATGTTTCTCTCTTAGGCCAACCGTAACCATGCGGCATGTGTAACTGAAAAAATATTTATTCCATTTTTAATGACGTTAAGTATTAGACATCATAAAACTCAGATGAACAAAACAAAGTAATATTTAACTTTGAGATCATTCCAGATGATAAGTTTGACAGACTTGACAAAATGGTGTTGAATTTCTTCCAAGAGAATAAATAGCCAAGCAAATATTTTAAAACCATAGTATGGGAATACTTTTATCATCACTCGCTAAAATATGTTATAAAATGACTTTAGTTTAAGGAGTGTAGGGTGGCGCCAGGGGCAGAGGTGAGGGTAGGTGGAGAGCACGGAGAGGTTAGCTCCAGGCCGCAGGACGGCGACGCAAGAGCTGGCTTTGACTCCAGGGACAGACTCACCCTCTAATTACGGCCCTCCTCCAGACCTCAGCCTAAATGTGGACTGTGGTTGGAGCTCCCCTTTCAGGACCATGGTTGGCAACTCTGGTCCTGAAACCCATCACAATTCTCTTCTAAAACTGTGGCATCCTCAGTAAAAGTGTGCCACTCCGGGATCATGCACCCGGCCTGACCCTGGAACTGGAGCCAGGGAGGGTGCTGCGTGAGTGCAAGCCCAGAGGCCCTGGCCCTGCGTCCTGGTCCTGGAGCTGGCAGACACTGACTCCTCTCTGAGGATGGGTCAGGATGGTGTAGGTGTGGGCTCCCTCTTACTGAGCCTGGAAAGTTGGTCCCATTATTCGGTGACTTCTCTAAGTGAATCTGTTCTTTTTTTTTTTAATTTAAAACTGCATGCTTGTGCTCCCCCATTCCTGTGTTGAAATCAACCTCCCTGTGAGACAGTGTTAGGAGGCAGGGCCGTGGGACAGGTTGGATCAGGAGAGCAGAGCCCTGACCAAGGCTGCAGTGTCCTTTGAAAAGAGACGTGGGAGTGGTCGCTTGCTGTCTCTTGGCTGGGTGCCACGTGAGGCTGCGGCAAGAAGGCAGCGTCTGTACCAGAAGTAGGCACCAGAGCCCAGCCACACTAGGACCTTGGCTATATTCCCAGCAGTAGCCTGTGCCAGTAAAGGTATGGCAAGAGCTGTTTGCTGCCGTGTTTACCTTTCTAAGCTCACACAAGCACCCCAGGGCTACACGGTAAAGACACGTCTGGGGGAGGGATTCCAGTCTCAGCACACAGCTAAGAGCATGGTACTATTAAAAGAAAGGCCTTCCATGTCTGTAGCTAGTGTTTTAGAAGGTGTGTAAAAGGCACCTACAAAGAGGGGACTCCTACAGAGGGGACTCTAAGGGACAGAGAGATCTCTGCTTGGAGTCTAAAGTACCACCCTCTTAGCTCCCCAGCGTCAGGTTCTTGGTAAATACTTGTAAGTTCTCCATACTTCCAGCTTCTCATTTGTGAGGGGAGGCATTGGGGCCTCTACTTGGCCCTAGTTTTGGGGTTCTGTGAAGGGCAAATATGATGAGGCAGATATGGTTTATAGATTGTAAAGTGCTGTGTTTAAGATTGTTAGGGTGTTCCACTAGGCCAAGGTAACACCTACTCACAAATGTGTAGGAATAAGATCAACTACCATGTTATTCTGCAAAAGAGGGGTGGGATGAAGGAAGAAAGGAAGGAAGGAAGAAGGAAGAAAGGAAAGAAGGAAGGAAGGAAGAAGGAAGGAAGGAAGGAAGGAAGGAAGGAAGGAAGGAAGGAAGGAAGGCAGGTAGGCAGGCAGGCAGGCAGGCAGGCAATTCCCTGAGAGTGGAAGTGGGCTGCCTTTAAGAGTCAGGTCATGCTGAGATCAGAGGCCAGAACTGGGTTTCTGCATGCAGGCTGTCTCTGGGTTAGGGATCCACCTCTCTTCCATCAGGGGCAATTCTTACAGGGCTCAAATGAAAGCCACCAGCCACAAGCTTCCCAACAAATGAGAGCCCCTGTTGGTGGGGTCTGCGCAGCACACCAGTCTCCCCTGCAGCTGGTGTGGGGAGGATGAAGTGATGTGGGATCTACAGAGACCTGAGCACAGTGCCATGCAGCACCTGCTGAGTTGGCTCCTAGTGTTGTTGCCTGACATCACTATTGCATCGTTCCAACTGCATCCCTATGGGGGTTCTTTGTCTTCTAGAATTTTCTTCCATCCCACTGTAAATTGCTTAACAGAAAGTGTTTTGGTTTGTCTAGGCTTTTGACATTTGCAGTACCTCCCTCCCCAGTGGAGCACAAAGTGTGGCTCATAAACAGAACTTAACAGCTGGTTATAGGATAGAGATGACACAGGTGATAGAAGTGCTGAGTCACATGAGGATGGACACCTGCAGAGAGTATCCCTGGGCTGTCTCTGTGAGCAGTGGGGACCTTGCTTCCTGTGTCTTCATTGTGACCCAGGCCATAACTGTTTGCCTGTCCTCTACATTCTCTCCTAGTTGCTCTGGACTCCTGGCAGTCCCTGGCTGTCTCCTCCGTAGCTGTAGATCCATCCATCAGGGACTTTGATATCGCCCACATCAGCACTGCTGCCACCAACTTGTCAGCTGCCCGAGACTTCTGCTTGCAGGGTAAGAGGACTCCACACCCCAGGGAGAATGCATCAGGCTTTCCCAAAGCTGCTCAAGGTCCTGACTTCAGAGACTTACAGAGATTTGAGGACAAATGAGGTTGGGCTGACCTGGCAGGAAGGCATTAGCTGACAGGAGAAGGCCTGAGTGGGTTTCCCCACTGCTGTTGTGTAATCCTCATGACAAGGAGGAGAGGGACTTGCTGTGGGCAGGTTCATAGACTAAACTAACACCTGGAGCAAAACTTGAAACAGGAAATTTTCTTCAGTACAATTTAACGAACTTTCCAATAGGCAAAAGTATCTACAGATGTATAATTCCTCTATAGAGTTTCTGTCTTAGTTACTTTTCACTCATTGCTGGGACAAAATACCCAACACTCAAAATTAAGGAAGGAAAGATTTATTTAGCTTACAGTTTGTGGAGGTTTCAGTCCATACTCCGCTGGCACCAAGGCAGAGTGGGACACAGCAGAATGCAGCAGTTCTTGGTGGTGGAGAACAATAAAGAGCAAAGGGAGGAGCAGCAGCTACAGCAGCTGGCAAGCCTCCCTTCCTCCCTTGTATTGTATTCAGACTATCTGCCCCAGGGAATATGTAGCGCTCACACCGTAATCCCAGCGTTGGATGATGAATGAATCACAAACTCTAAAAGCCTGTCCCAGTGACTGCATGAAGCTTTGAGGGGACAACTAGACACAAACCATAATAGTTTCTAATCATTGTGTTCAAACAATAACTAGGTGGTCATGTGATTGGAATATTCTGCAAAAACATTGAAGCTTCCTAAAGTCGCTAAGGTCAGATGCCATTTACACTCTTCCAAGATTCTGAAGCCCTCTAAGATTCCATGAATGCCGGGAATCTCTCCTACAAGATTGGATAATAATACTCACACAACTTTGTTTATCCCTCAGACCAGGCCACCATGTACAGATGTACAAACTGTGTACTGCACAAATGTAGTTGGTATCACTCAGAGACGGGGTTCAAATAAGCCCTCAAGCCATGTAAACCTTGCCCAATCAAACAAAGCAGCACTGTTTTGGAAAGCAGTCTTAGTACTGAATGCCATGAAACGATTGAAGTAGATTGTCTGGTAGAGGAGGTAACTGGCAAGGGAAAGGGTATAGTCCCCAGTGGAACATGTACATATGTGTGGGATGAGCAGGTATGGGAACAGGACAGTGGGAGACTAGGTGAAGTGAAAGGCAAGAGCTGGAACAGGGACAGCCTGTCTAGGACCACTTCAACTTGAGCCCCTTGAGGAGCCGGGGGAATGTTTTTAGCAGGGACTGCTAAGGGACACTTATGAATTAAATGAACAGTAAAAATCTTGACTTGTGTGTGGAAAATAGATCAGTGAGGGCACTGCCCCCTCCGTGGTATCTTCAGTCTTATCATGGTGCACAGGACTTGTAGTAGGTCTTCAGATGAATGGACAGTGGAAGGACAAATGGAAGGACAGAGAGATAGATGGAAGCATGGGTGCTTGTTTTCATGGCAGCACAATTGGATGGAAGGATAAATGGATGACAGGTGGGTGATTCATGGAGGCATGCATGGTTGTATGGAAGGATGGATGGACCAGCTGATGGATAGGCCAATTGATGAATGAAAGGATAGATGGATAGATGGGTATGTTCCTGCACAGATTCAAGCTTTTATAATGATTTGGAAGGATGGGAAGATCATATATGTGTGGGCTTATGGGAATGTGATCGGATAAAAGAATGAGTTAGTGAATGGATGGGAGGGTGAATGACTGTGTGGTTGGGTGGATTGATACAGTCATGCATGCTGGCATGAGTGAAGTTGATGTCTGAGGCCACACCTCTCTCTTTCCTTTGCCCTGCAGAATGTTTCCGTCACCAGGCCTGTGTCACCATCACTCTGCAGACCTGGCCTGGGGCTGTGCGGTGTGTATTCTACCCTGACACCCAGAGCTGCACACATAGCCTGCAGGGTCAAAGCTGCCAGCTCCTGCTCCGTGAGGAGGCCACACACATCTACCGCAAGCCTGGTGAGTCCCAGCCTGGCCCGTGCGGCTATCCCTGAGGCCCTGAGGGAAGCTGAGGGACAGTCTGTATGGTGACTTGGTGGACAGTGGCTTTATTAATTCTGAAGAGGAAGTTGGCCAAAATTGCCCAAGGCAAGGTGGCCCTCAGGTGGGGCGGACTGAGGAAAGTAGGAAAAACTCTGTAACTTTTTATTAACTTATTTCTTTAAGTTAGAGAAGCCAATTTGGCCTTTGAGTTTCTTAGTATAATATGAAATAGGCCACTTTATTACTGCTTTTGTAGCTTAGAGAATTCTTTCACTTGCCATATTTAATTCGAGTATCACATTAATCTTGTGAGGTGGTGGGATTTTAGTTTTAATTGCTTTCATTTTTGTTTAGTTAGTACATAATGATTATATTTATCGTGAGAAGTTGGAACCTATCAAAACATATCTTAATTCTTTTTTTAAATTTCCTACTTCTCCTCCCCTTCCCTGCTTGTCCCAGTCCCACTTAAAAAAACCTGTTTTCATCATTCTTCTCCTTAATTCTTTTTTCCATCCCCTTTCCCTGCCTTCCTTCCCTCTTCCCTCCTCCATCTCTTGTTCTCCCATCCATTTGAAAAACATCTCCCCACTTACATTTATGTATTCTCTCTCCCTCCCTGCCCCTCCTTTCCTCTTGTCCTCCCCCATATATATCCCCATATATATATATATATATATATATATATATATATATAT
>NDGM011164017.1:0-12591 GCA_002564305.1 Octomys mimax | reverse complement strand
TCTCTCTCTCTCTCTCTCTCCCTCATATCTGTCTAACTGTGTGGCTGCATGTGTGGGTGTTTGTCTCTCCATGGACCTTACCTCTCATGGTTCCCTCTTTTTTTATTCCCCTCTTCACATGTTTAGGAATGCCTATGTCTGCTTCTATCTTTCTTCAACTGCCCTCCTCTTACATTACTTCTTTCTCTTTCTACCTCTTTTCAAAAATGACTAAATACAGCTGTTTCCATTTAATCATTATTATATTTTCCAATTCACCTGCCTAATAAAGCCTGATAATAATAAATCTTGAATTCCAGTTCCAAAAAACCTGGAGAGAGAAGATCTCATTGGCACTGTTTGGGTCAGATACTCATTCCTAGTTCAACTGTACTGTGACCAGGAAGGCCGGAGTAGGTAAATGTCAAGCAGTTCTGAAATCATTATGGTCTACTGATGAACAGAGCAGTTAGATCCTGGAAGATTGATGAAAGGGGGTAAGGGAAGGAAAGAGAAGGGGAAGGAAAGTGAATGGAAGGGGAGGGAAGAGCGGAAGGAAAGGGCAAGGAAGGGAAAGGGAGAGGAAGGGCAGGGGAAGGGAAGAGAAGGGAGGGAATGGGAGGGGAGGGGGAGGGAAGGGAGGTAAGGGAAGAAGCGACTATATGGAAATATTATAAATACGTACCTATAAATACCAATAGAACCTAGCATAATAAAAAAGCCTGACAAAATTGTTGTTGATTTTAAGAATAACCTCAAAAATTAGTATAATATTTTAACACATAAGATCACCTATTAGTGAATATAATTTTTAAAACATAATTCACAATAACCACAGAAACATAAAATGTACAGACTAAAAAAGATCTCCAGAGAGCAAAACTTAAAGCTTTAATAAATATTATGTGCCTGTACGATGACCTGAATAAGTGGAGGTATGTTTGAAGCCCACAGATGGTACCACTTAGTATTATAAGAATACCAATTCCTCCACAATTTCTCTATAAATAATAATGCAATTCCAAACAAGCTTGTGCACACAGCTTAAAGCAACTTCATGAATGTTTTTGTGATTTACATGGAAGCAGGACATCTAAGCGCTCCCTCTGCAGTACTCTGAGCTTTCATACACCATGACTGCAGTGGCTGTGGGCAAAGCAGGACCACTAAGACCCTCTTGAAGCACCCTGCGCCACAGAAGCACCACGGCAGTGGCCCTTTCAAAGCTGAATCAGAGCAAAGAGAGGAGGCATCTCCTGCAGTGTAGAATGACAGTGTGTGAGCAGAGTCCACCGGGGGCCCCCACAGCAGAGAGAGCACATGTAGCCCAAGAAGTCAGCAGTTGAGGAGCAGTGACATGGGATAGGCTTGGGCCTCACACACCCAAGCTTTCAAGAAGGAAATCTTATTTTCTACATACAAAATATTTGGAACTAGTACAATCAAATTAAAAGTGCAAGGATGCTCTAGGTCCAGCTCTACTGTATTTCAAATTACCTTATCCCCCTCACTAGTAACTGGGAGATGAAGGAACATACCTTTCCTGGAGCATAAAGCTGTTCACCTCAGTCCCTGCTGAGCTCTTTCTCACTATGCCTGCAATACAGCTTTTCAAATTGTAAGACACAGGATCAATCAGGACAGTGCAGAGGCGTGGCGAATGGTCAAGGCAGGAAGCAGGAAAACGTTTATTTCAAAATTTCTTGAGGAATTGAAGATACAGGTGTTTCCTACTGCTGCTGTAACAAATGATCACAAACTTGGTGGCTGAGAACCACACAAGCTTATTCTCTTAAAGTTCTAGAGCCCAGGAGTCTAAAACTAGTGTTACTGGGTGAAAATCAAGGCATGGACAAGAGTCTGTTCCTTTCTGGAGACTTGAGGGGAGATTGCTGCCTTGTAGTACATCCCCAGATTTTAGAGCTCACCCCGTTTGTGACTGCCTCCCTCCATCTCCAGAGACGATGTTGGATCTCACTGATCATTGCTTTTGCAATTACATCTCCCTCAAATGCCTTTTTTTTGCCTCCTTCTTCCACTTTTAAGGACCTTATGAGTGCAGTGGGCCCATCCAAGTAATCTGGGTTAAACTGCTAATTTAAATTCATATTATTAGGAACTTTATTTGCAACTTTTAATTCCCCTTTGCCCTGCAATTTAACATATTTTCAGATTTCTAGAATCAGGATGTGGACATCTTTTGAAAGGCTATTATTTTTCCTATCAAAAGAAAAAAGAATATTTTCTAAGGCACCTGTTGAGGCAGGTTCAGTGACTGGGTTTGATCCCCAGCATGCTGTGCCAGCCCTGCCTCTGGGGCACACTGAGAGGGGGACTGAGACTGGGTGTGGTGGCACACATCTTTAATTAATCTGTGTGAGACCCTGTAGACTCTGTACTAAAATGCAAAAATAAAGAGGAATGTTTTATACTTAATACAGGACATTGGTGAGCAACATGCAACTAAAATTATAAAACATTGTAATGGCAAAACATTGAATTTTCCACAAAATGAATAGCTAACGGTTTTAGTCTATCACCAATTCTATAAAGCATTGTACTGGAAATTCTGTTCAGTACAATAAGAAAGCAATAGAAATGTAAAAACTTAAGAGGAAGAAGAAAACCTGTCTCTATTCAGAAATGACATAATTTTGTGTATAAAAGACATCATAAACTGTTAAATTTAGTAAGTCACTGCTGCATAATTGAAAGATATAAGATCAATATGCAAATGTTAATTACATATTTTCACTCTCAGAAGCTGAGGGAGGAAGATTAAAATTTTAAGCCTAACCTGGGCAACTTAGCAATTTAGGAAGATGTTGTTACAAAAATGAAAATAAACACATAAAGGGGCTACATGATAAAGCTCAATGCAAAGGTCAGGCCCTGAGTTCAATCCCTGATAATGCAAGTGTATAAATAAATCTTATATATAAGCATTACCATTTGGACAATTGATTTTTTTTCAGAACCAGGGATTGAACTCAGGCCCTTGAGCTTGCCAGAGAAGTGTTTATTCTACTGAGCCATCTCCCCAGCCTTGGACAATGAAATTTTAGCAAGCACCTACAATAGCATTAAATAAATTACCTGTGATGACCAACAAAAGACACATAAGCCTCTATATTATAAATTGTAAACTATTTCTGGGAGAAATTTCAAAGGTAACAAATTAATGGAAAAATAACACTGTAATCATAGACTTTGATAATAATAATAATATAATGATATTACATAATTATAGTACTATAATAAAAATTATTGGGGCCGGGGAGATGGCTCAGTAGAATAAGTGCTTCATTGGCAAGCACAAGGGCCTGAGTTCAGTCCCCAGTTCCACAAAAAAAAGTTTTTCTTTCTAAATTGACTTAAAGATTTAATGCAACCCATATCAATATTTTTGGAAGTCTTTTTAAATTAAAAAGATAACTAAAATATACATGGAGGGCTGGGGAGATGGCTCAGTAAAATAAGCACTTCTCTGGCAAGCTCAAGGGCTTGAGTTCAATCCCCAGTTCCACCAAAAATAACTAAAAATAAAATATATATGGAAAAGTATAGGATCTAGTGCAGTCAAAACAGTTTGGAAAAATGATAAAGTAGAAATGCTTGCACTAACTGATTCAAACCTATTTTGTAGTTACAGGAATCAAGACTGTTTTTCATTGGCAAAAGTGTATAAACAGCAAAGAACAGAAAAGGCCAAACATCCACACATGTATACTGATTTTTAACCAAGTCACCTAAATAATTCAATGGGTAAAGGAAAGTCTTTCTAAGAGAGTGGCAAAACAAGTTGATATTTGTATGAAAATTTGAAATTAATCTCAGTCTGCACACACACACACACACACACACACACACACACACACACACACATCCTTTAAGAGATATTGGAAATCTAAGTGTAAAACTAGAATCATAATCTCCAGAGTGCCATGACAACCTCTCCCTGGGGGCACTGAGAGGGCGATTGAGACTGGGCATGGTGGCGCAGACTATAATCCCAGCACTTGGAAGGCTGAAAACAGGATAATCATTGTAAGTCCAAAGAACATAGTGAGACCCTGTAGACTCTGTCCTAAATTTAAAAAAACCCCAAAAACTAGAATCACAAACTTTCTTTATTTTCATAAACTTTGCTGAATAAAATAAAACAGGAAAATGTCTTTGCAATAATGAGCACATAAAGATTTCCTAACTAGAACTCAAAAAGAACTAACCAAAATAAAAGAAATAAAGCTGATAAACTTGCCTCCTAAAATTTAAAAATTTATACTGATAAAATGCATCATTATGAAATGAAAAGACAAGATAAGCTATGACTGCAAAAATACTATTTATCTGAAAAAAGCTTATATAAAATGGATGCAAGGATGAGGAGTGCTAAGAACTCCTTCATGTCAACCATAAAATTTAAGCAATCCACAAAAGACATGACTTAGAGCTCTAATGAGTCACTTCAAGAAATATTAGCCATAAACACACATGCAAGTTTTCAATACCATGAATCGTCAGAGAAATGCAAATTAAAACCACAGTGAGATGTAGGTCACACCCACTAGAATCACTCCCACTTAGAATACTGTGAACACCAAAAGTTGGGGAGGAGCAAGAGCAACTGGAACTCTCAAACACTGCTGTAAAATATGTACCACAGCAATGATTTTGAAGAATGACTTAGCAGAGTTTTGTAGTTAATGCAATCCTACTACAAGTCCCAGCAATCTTTTCCCTAAGTATCTATCAAATAAAAATTAAAAATACTCCAACAATGATATTTGTAATAACCTCATACATAATATCAAAACTATTGGGAGCAATACCAATGCCTATCAATAAGGAAATGAAAATAAATTACCCATCAGTAAAAGGAATAAAAAACTACTACTTGCAACAGCAATGATGAATCCTAAATAAAAAATGATGAAACTAAAATAATATGGAATATCTAATTTCATTAACATAAATTCCTAAATCAGAAAAACCAACTTGTGCAAGTAGTTAACACAAAATGATCAAGGTGGAAGCAAGCAGGGTTGACAGAAAACACAAGAAAATTCCTGGGGTGATAAATATGTTCTAGATTTTAAGGTTATCTCAGTATTTTTATACATCCACCTAAATTACTGACATCTGATTTGGAACATAAACATGGAAAGATCATAATTATTTGGTATAATAAACTTGGAGCCATATATAACTTTTTATGTAAGTTAGACCTCAGTCATTTCCATAGAAGAAATAAAAATCTGTAGTGAAGTTAGATACATCTGAGAAAGAAGAATAAGGAGGAGAAATTTGCTTTACCAGAAATAAAATATGCCATAAGATAATAATGAAAATAGAGTTCAGTATTGGTCTAAGATAGAATAAAAGAACCAAATAGAAAGTCAAAAAAGATAATGTCCTGTTCTTCTCCTCATCCTTTTCCTTCTCCTCTTCCTCTTCTTCCTTCTCCTCCTCCTTTTTCTCTTCTTCTTTTTCCTCCTTCTCCTCCTCTTCCTCCTTCTTCTTCTTCCTCTTCTTCTATGAAACAATAGCACTATAAATCAAAGTATTACTTATAATGGTGTGAGAAAAACTGAAACACAAGAAAAATTAACAGAATCTTTACCAAATATTATTGTAATTCAAATGGATAAAATGTTTTAAATGTGTAAGAAAAGTATCTGAAGTGACTAGAATACAGCTTCAAAAGTAGAATGTACTATAGAAAAGTGTTTCCTAAATAATACTTCAGAAGCACAAGTTACATAGCAGAAAATAGATAGATTCAATCTTATAAAAACTAAGAATTTTCAGTTCAGTGAAAGATATGTGGAAAACCTTAATAAGTGTATTTGTAGCATCTAATATCAAGCAAGAATTTATTATTTAGGAGCTACAAAGAAACTCTTGGAAGTCAAAAGGAAAGTACCCAGCAACCCAAAATTAAAAGTATGAAAGGATGTGATTTGAGAATTTATCAAAAAGGAAACTCAAAGGGCTATAAAGAGATGTCCAGATTCTCTAGTAATCAAAGAAATGCCAATTAAATAACAAAAATCTTAGAACTTACTAGACTTGTAAAATGAGAAAACTGGATAATGCCAAGTGCCAGAAAGGAGCCAGGAGACTGCCAATTTCTATGTGTGCTGGTGGGAGGGGTGCACCACCCTGAAAAGCAGTGTGGTAGTTGGTAGTCCTTGGCTGTACATGCCAAGAAATTTCCACACAAGCCCAAAGAGGCTCAGTAAGAGAAATTTCAGCGCACAGGGGACTAGAAGAGTGTCTATGCTATTCATGGGGATGCTCACTGTGGCAAATACACTAGGCAACAGCACCAAAGGATAAAATATCTCTATGGCAATGAGAATGGACCTGGAACAGACAGCTCATTTAAGAAGGAAAATGAACTATATGATGTAAAAAGGAAAATTTTAAAAATCATGCGCAGAACAATAGTATGCCATTTGCAAAAGATGCACATTAGGCTCTTCAGAGCGATTGGCTGAGGATGGAAGTAAAAGCAGAATGGGAAGACAGAATGGAGAAAATTAAACTCCAAGGGGCTTTGATGGACCAAAAGATGGTCATGAGCCACACACCAATGAGAAGTACTCATAACCACCAATGCTGATAAATTAGCTGAAGGATTTCCCTCTCATGGGAAGGAGGACAATTGTCCACAAAGGAGAATGTGGACTTGCAAGACCCTAAGACACAGAGGATCAGTGGTGCGCCAAATGATGACAAAGGAAGTATGTGCATCAACATGTTTTTAAAGAAGAAATTGAAGTTCAGTTTTTCTTCTTTTTTAAAGAAGAAACTGAAGTTCAAGTTTATCTAAATAACTTGCCTAAGGTCATTATTTGTGAGAGACAGTGCCAGAACTCAGGCTTCCTATCAAAATGAGTCATCGCTTGACTGCCACCAATCTGGCCCTGGACAACATCATTTCTCACCTGGACTGTTGCCATCAAGTCCTTGCTAGATGCCTTTCCCTCCATGCCCCTGCAGACCATTCATACAGTAGCCGGAGTAGCCCCTTAGAAATGGACTTTAGACATGTCACTGCCCAGCTCCAAATCTTTCAAGGCTGTCTTAGTCCCATCACTTTTCAAATGAAATTCAAAGTGCCTACCTGTCCTGTAGCCCCCCAGCTATCTGGACCCAAACTCCCATTTCTGATCCCACTCCATCTGGCTTTCTCAGCTGAGCCATATTGAACTTCCTGCTGTTTATTAAACATTCCCAGAACATTCCAGCCACAGGGCATTGGCACTAGAATTCTCCTCCATTTTTACATATTTTCTACACCACTTCCCTCAGGCTTTTGCACAAATGTTACCTATTTAGAAAGAATTTCCCTGGCCACCTTATCTCTAATGAACTTCCATTTACCCTAGTCATTTTTTAAATGTCTTTATATACCACTACCCAACAGCATAGATAAAAGAAAAAATTATTCATACTTTTAATTGCAGGGCAGGATTTTTTTTTGTCTCCCATATTACAATGAAAGCAAGACACTAATCTGTGTGCTCTGCCCAACGCCAGCCCCATGGTACCCACACTCAGTGGATTTGGATGATTATTTGGATGTCTGAGCCCAAAATCCATGTTCTTTCCCCTAAGGAACCAGCCATGGGTCCCAAACAAAATTGAAGTCAGCAGTGAAATTTTGCCTTTGGCTAGAAAGTGGATGTGTGGATCAGAGAGAGGAAATTCCTGATGGGTGTAAGCAAGGCTGGTGGTAGGAGGAAGTTCTGGCAAACACTAAGACTTCAGTGTCAAGGCTTTCTGATCTTTCATTTCTTCCTCTAGAAAAGATGAAAACCAAACTGTCCAACCAGTTTCTAAGCCCCCTGATCAGCAGAGGGCTCTGATCTTGTGCTCATGGGCTTCACGGGAGACAGATTTCACAACTGTCTCTACAAAATCACTCTCCTAAGTCTAATGGTCATCACCATAAGAAATCCATTCTCACGCCAGCCATCAATTTCCCTTGCTGCAATTTTATCCCATTTTCTCCAAGAAACACACTAAGTAGTTGAGAAATAAAAAGAGTCAAATGCTATGAAAATATAGCATATTTACATAATAACCCAAATTGATTTCCCCCTGGATTGTAATTATTCCTCTTATTAATCCCATCTAGCTCTTAGAATCTGACTGTTCAGCATGCACTTGGCAATCAGCTTCCATAAAAACACCACTTACTGTATGTCTCTTCTAAAAGACACTATTGACAGGGTCATTAAGAGGAGAGATTTCTTGGTGGGAAGGAGAACAAATCATTTCTCAAGCAATTTATTTGCCCGTCTGCTAAAAGCACATCCAAACCCATTTTCACCCCATTCAGTATTGACATTAGGCACCTAAGAAAACTCTGCCTTGGAAATAAAATGCATACTGGCCTCTAAAAGAAATCAGGAGTACTCACACGGCAGTGCCTCCTACAGTGCCATCCTCATGGACTTGCTCCTTTAAACGAAGCAGTGCTCCTTCCAGTCTGCATCTAAAATGTCAGCAGCTGAAGAACAGACACAAGTTAGCACCACAACTTTTGTTTGGGGCACTCAGTTCTCTCTCTTCAAGGGCCTGTACCCCTCTGCATTACAGCCTGACTTTCCTACAGTTGGCCTGACTTTCCATCAGTCCTGTCAGTTTGTTTTGTAGCAACACTGCATGACAAACCTTTGCAAAACCACTGTCTACAGATATAAGTGTCTTTCTTGCATGGCTGAGATCAGTTGTGTGTTTTCTTCTTTGGCTTCCGCACATTTCTGAGAGCCATCTGGCAAAGTGTTCATCCAGGCTGGCCTCTGCTAGGGCAGCTGATTTAACTCTGTGTCATGTGTCTGTAACATCCTGGATATGTCTTCACATCAATTTTAGAAGAATAAGAAAGAATGTAAACACACACAAAACTTCCTGAGGTCTAGTTATAAAGATGGCACCTTGTCACTTATGCTTCTTTCCATTGGCTAATGTAAGTCATATGACCAAGCCCAAAGGTAGAGTGGGAGACTTTTTACAATATATTTTGCTATCATGCTATCCAATTGGTTTGGGAGATACTGGCTTTCTTCGTCTAGAGTATGGTGACAACTCAGGACTTGCCAGTACTTTTAGCCCACCTCCCTTCCAGCAGAAGGTATTGTTTAAGCCACAGAAAGTAACATTTAGGACATCAGTTTGATCACTTCTCTTCAATTTTTACACCACAGATTACAGCATATATCCATGTATTTTTTTATAAGTAGAATATATTAGAGGAAAAGAAAGCTCCTGTCTGAGAGAGGGACAGGAGGAGGATCCTGAGTGGGTCGTCCCTGGGAAGCTGTCTCTTCCAGGAACTTTTATAGAATAAAACCATGTGGTGAGGCAAGTTTAAGGTGGTGGAGAACATGGGAACTCGCTTAGGCAGGCATGAGGTGGGGCAAAACTACGGTCAACCAATGAGATTACAAGCTCCACTGCTGAGGTAAAATTGATTAAATCCAGTACCAAATAAGGAAGTGAGTCACGTAGCAAGTGGGCATGAATATGGGACAGGGTCTCTTCCTGTTGGTGGTTGGGTAGTGACTCATTTGGACTCTTTCAAGGTGACTGATACCTAGTTAGAATATCAGTCACTGATGCCCGTCCCTAGGGAAGTATGTAGTAGCTGTATTTGTTTCCTCTTTTGTCTAGAGGTCTGGCCCACATGGGGAGTGTCTCTTCCAAAGGTGCAAAGTCACCTTGTCTTCCATATTGTCTCCTTCAGGGCCTTTAGATAGAACCTCTGGAGAGTATCTCTGACTGCAGATCAATAACTATGACCCCTTTAAGCCTGAAGAAGCCAGAGCGGTCATCACCATGGATCCCTCATGGCAGTTTGGATTACTTCTTCAGAGGGGGGAATGTTGTAGGCAGCTGAATTAGACAGAAATATTATAGGCAGTCAGACAGGGCCAGGCCCTCAAGCAGACAATGTGGAAGACATGAAGAATTTACTTCTTAATTAAGAAATTACTTCTTAATTTGTACTCTGTCAGGCCTGGAGATTAAAGGACCTTAGATTGCTATAACCCAATTGAGCCCTACTTCTACTTTGGGAGTTTTCATTGCTTGTATTTTAATTCTAAATATTTTAAATCCACAGATCATCATTATCATTTAAACAATCAATATTGCTTTATATTTATTCACATACAAATGGTTCCTGACTTAACAATTGTTTGACTTAATATTTCACCACTTTATGATGGTACGAAAGCAATGGCCAACCAGTAGAAACTATTAGTTTAAATTCTTCTTAGAATTTAGATCTGTTTCCCAGGCTAACATTATAGGGCATGATTGATACTCTCTTGCAACATTGGACAGTGGGTCTGAACTTTAGCTCTCAGTGAGCCTTATAATTGCAAAGACAAACAACGTATAACCTACAGTGGACTGTTGCTAAGCTATGATGTCCAGTATGTGAGGTTCTTTAAATATGTTTTTGATGTATGATGAGTCTATTGGGCTATAACATGATAACAAATTGACAAATGATACACTGTATACTCTTCAGTACTTCTATTAAGTTATCTTCAAGTTCACATCTTTCCCTGGTGTCTACATTTTGCTTCCAAGTACATTGAGTGAAATTTTAGTGTCAAATATTGTGTCCTTTTCATTTGGTTTTTTTTTTCCTTTTTATGGTTTTTACTTCTCTGATAGATTTTTCATCTTTTTACTTTACTGAGAGCATATTTTCATTTGCTTCATTGAACATAGTTGCCATAGCTCCTTCACAGTTCTTATCTGCTAATTTAGACATCTAGATCACCTCATGGTTCACTCCTATTAGTTGTCATTTTCTCCTGAGACTGATTCACATTTCTTTCTCTTCATGTACTGAAGAACTGTGAGTACTACCCTGGACATTTTAATCACATGATGCAAATACTCTGGATTCTGTTATGACCCTCTGAAGAATGCACATTTTCATTTCAGCAAATAATAGGCTTAGACTGAAATTGAAAACTCTTTGTCTAGAGTAGCACCAATCTCATTTATTCTTTTACTCTTAGCTAGGCTACATTAGGTCCCAAGCCAGTCATTTCTTTCATGTTTCAACTCTACACAAACTTTCCTTTTTTTATTCTCTATTTAATGCTTCTAGTACTTTTTTTTTCAGTTCATAGGTGTTTTCCATAAGAGATTCATTGACAGAAATGTATCAACTCATATCCTACATATTTAATTTTTACATAGTTTTAAATTTCTTTCTTCAGCTATTTTTATCCAGGATAATTTTAATCTTATTGAAAAGTTCCCTTTAGTAGTTTTTTTGATGTAGAACCTCTGACACTGATTATTTTTTTAAGCTGGTCTTAAAATTCCCCCTTTCAACTTTATAATTGAAGAATATTTTCCAGGATATTGGATTCCAGATTTGTCTTTATTTTCTTTCATTGCCTTGAACCTGCCATTCCATTGCCTCCTGGATTTAACAGTTTCTGTTGAAAGCCGGCTGTTGGCTGAACTATTGCTTCTGTTATGTCAGTGTGTGCTTTTCCACCAGTCTCCTAGATGCTTTGAAGATTTTTCTCTTTGTCTGATTAACAAGAATCTATTATAATGGATGTTGTTTTTTGTGTCTTGCTTAAAGTTTGTAGCACTTACTTATTTGCTGATTTTGTAGGTTTTGTAATCTTTTCATAATTCTTTGTCATTTGAACTTCATATAATTGCTTTTCTATGTGTCTCTTTATTCTTATCTGAGATGTGAACCCACATGAGACCTTCTCAGTGTCATTTATATCTTTTATGCTCCCTGTGTGTGCATGCATGCATTGCATGCATGTGTATTTATTTTTCTGTCTCTCCATGCTTCAGTCTGGCTATGTTCTTCTGCTTTGTCTTCTATCTCATTAGCTTTCTTTGTTTCTTGTCTAAACTAACTGAATGCTAAAACCCATTACTGAATTCTTAGCTATTGTCTTAGTTACTTCTCTCTCATTTCTGGGAGAGAATACACAACACCCAGAATTAAGGAAGGAAAGGTTTATTTAGCTTACAGTTAGCGAACATTTCACTCCATACTCAGTTGTCTCCAAGGCAGGGTGGCACATGGAAGAGGGCAGCAGTTCACAGCAGCAGTAAACAGCAAAAAGAAAAGGGAAGAGCTGCCGCTGCAGCTTCTAGCAAACTCCTCTTCCCTCCTTACATTATAATGCAGATTATCCACCCCAGGGCAGGGGTAGCATCCACATCCACAATCCCCACATTGGATCATGAATTAGTCACAAAAGCTAGAAGCCACACCATTGACTACCTGAGGCTTTGGGGGAACACCTAGATACAAATCATAACAGTTATTATGCTTTTACTCTCATAATTTTCATTTGATGTTACTTATATATTGTTTTCAGTTCTTTGATGAATTCTTCTTCTCTTTTACTTTTCTAAAATGTACTAGTCTCATAGTTTAAAGCCTCAATAACTGGACATTCTAAGGGTATTTTTGTATTATAAACTTTTAGATCTTGATCATCAGTCTTTTTTTTTTTTTTGGTGGAACCAGGGATTGAACTCAGACCCTTACACTTGCTAGGGAAGTGCTTATTCCACTGAGCCATCTCCCTG
>NDGM011164016.1:0-16912 GCA_002564305.1 Octomys mimax | reverse complement strand
CAGTGCCTAAAGCAAACAAGCTACCTCACTCCTGAGATGAACATCCTGTCTGGTTAAGGTTAGATATCAGTTGCTAGGCAACCTAGTGTCATGTGTTACTAACTTCAGAAAAGTGTAAATAAAGGACTGTTTTGTTGTTTAAAAAGAGGGAAAAAAATATATATATATACACACAAGAGAGTTAGGAGAGATATATAGCTACTTTCTCTTAGTTCATTGAGAATAAAAGTTTGTGCTAATGTTGTTTGGACAAGATATCATATCTGTATCTTGTCCTCTGAATAACTACTAAGACAACAATATGCAGTGTATTAATTATTTTAACCATCCCACTAACCTGTTTTATAACTGTTTCATTGCCATTTTATCACATTAAAATGAATGAAGGGGGCCGGGGAGATGGCTTAGTGGAATAAGCTCTTCTCTGGCAAATGCAAGGGCCTGAGTTCAATCCCCAGTTCTGAAAAAACAAAAAACAAAAAACAAAAACTCATTAAAATGAATGAAAAATAAAAATAAAAATAAATAAAAAGAGAAAAGGAGAAAAAATAAATTCTGTTTAATTAAAAAAAAACTATTGTGGTCATCTAAATGTGAGTAAATTTATTTTAAAGGCTTTTTTCTGGCAATAAAGACTTCCTACCTAAAACTTAGGAAAAAAAGAGAGAGAGAGAGGTGTTGAAACATTGTGTCTACTTTTTTATCTCGTGTTCTTTCCTGATCACTCTGGGATCAATCTGCTATTCTCTCGCTCTTTTTTTTTCAGTACCAGAGGAGGTGGTTTTTTTTCAGTACCAGCGATTGAACTCAGGACCCCAGACTTGCCAGGCAAGTGCTTATTCTACTGAGCTATCTCCCTGGCCCAGTCTGCTCTTCTCAAAGCCTCTGGGAGCTGAAATAATACCAACTATTTGGAAATTGTTTGCATTTATTGTACTTAGTCACTTGTCATTTCATAGTAGTCTTTGGTATCTACAGGGGATTGTTTCCAGGATATCCTACAATAGTAAAATCTGTGGAGACTCAAGTTCCTAATGTAGTGTATATTATTTGCATCTAAATTATACATAGCCTTTCATACATTTGAAATCACCTCTAGATTACTTATAATACCCAATGCAATTTAAATGCTATGGAGAAAGTTGCTACGCTTATTTCTTATGAAATAATGGCAAAGAAAAATGCCTGTACATATTTAACACAGATTCATTTCTTTTGGAATATCTTTGATCTGTAGTTAGTTTAACCCGTGGAAACAGAATCAATAGATATGGCAGAACTATATTGTGCAAGGTAGACAACCACATCTCACTTTGTTTCCTTTCTACCACATAAACAACTCTGAAGTTTTTTTTCCTTTATTCCTCTGTGGTTTCTAAATGTTGTGCTCAGAACTTTCCTCTCTATGTGGCTTCTCTCCAGGTGAGCTCACCCAGCTTTACTGCCTTGAACCCCGGACCTTGTGATTCCTGATTCCTGATATCTTTCTCTTTTGATCTTACTCCTAACCTCTGTCTAGATCTGAAAATCCAGCAACTTACTGAGCATTTTTCTTTGGAACTTGTCATTTCACAGTTAACTTGTCCTAAGTGGGTCTCCCCATCCCCCTTCCTCACCTGTCATTCTGGTCTTCTCCATTTCAGGAACTATGATTGCATCTATCTGTGCTCAGATCAAGTACCTGGATGCATCTTTAAGCCCATTTCTCAATGAAGCCATTGTCCAACCTATTCAGCAGTCTTGTTGTTCCTTCTTCAAAATATATCCTCAGTATTTTCATCATTACCGTTGCTTCTGCTGTAGCCTTAAATCCGGTAGCTCTTGTCTCCCAAATGGTCCCTGATTCCTCTTTCCTGCTCATGAGTCTTTAGCCACACAAGTGCCAGAATGTTTTTGCTTTTTAATTTAGAGTGAAAGGACAAGGCTTTCAATTGCTCTTTATTACACTGGCATCTATATGAATTCATTTGGCCTGCTATGAGAAAATAGTTCAGGCTGTGAAGTTTGTACACAACAGAAATGTATTGCTCACAGTGCTTAAGGCTGAGAAGTCCAAGGTCAGGACCCCAGCAGATTTGTTGTCTTGTGTCTTGATTTCTGCTTCATAGGCAGAGATGTTTTGCTATGTCATAGCATAGAAGAAGGGGTCAATAACTTTCCTTGAGCCTCTTTTAAAATGGTACTAATCCCATTCATGAAGGTTCCATGCTTCTGTCTTAATTGTGTCCAGGTACTGTGTGAATGTATGGAGGATGAAGTTTCAACACAAAAACTTTGGGGTAATATAAACATTTAGGTCACAGCAGCATACAAAAGTCTCATCCTGAAATACAAAGCCTTGTGTGATTGGGCAGCTGCTACCTCCAGATTTCATCCCACACTGCTCCCTCCTTTACCTGCCACGAATGGACCACACAATCTGCCTTTCTATCCCAGGAAATTCATATGCTCATTTCTTCTTCAAGACCTTTGCCTGGGGTGTCTGCCAGCAAGCCTTTTGTTCAGATTCTGGCACAGCCGTCTCATTAATATCCATATCTTGGCTTAATGCTACCTTCTTCTGGAATAGTTTGCTGACCACACTGTTTACCACGGCTGGCCGTCTTTCAGTCTCATTGCCTTCACAGAGCCATTGCCTTTCCCCTTTGACTGGTAATTATTCCATAGGCAGAATCTCCATCATGTTCACCCTTCTGTTTCCAGTGTCTATAATAGTGCCTCATACGGAGCAGGGGCTAGATAAATGTCAGTTGAATGATCCCAAGTACTGAGAGCGAGGATCCCACTCATCCCTGTTGTCTGGCATTAAAGATTTTCGTACTGGTGGACTCTTTCTGTCTGCTAAAACATGAGCTCTTTAAATAAGGATGTATGACACTAATTTTAAAGGTAATTAAACTGTTTATTGGCAAATAAAGAAAGGCTGAAAGTGAAAAGTTTCTGTTATTAGTTTCATATAGAGGTCATTCCAGTTCAAAGTATATTTGACAGTATGATGTTACACTATTCAAAAGGAAAACAGAAGGAGGATTCTCTGATTTAGATATAGTTCATTAATGCTCCTAGTGGGGTTAGGCTATAACTCTCTTCTCTAAGAGAAAACCTGCAATAGTTTATGGTTTATCAAATGAATAAGCACACTGAAAATCATATTTAGTTTATATTCTTCACCATTATGAAGTCTGGGGAAATGTGTTTTTGATTATGCCTACAGCGTTGGCTTTACTGCTTAGCATGCAACTTTCTGTGCATCCCAGATTTTTATGCATATCTGCATTAATGGTCAAAAAGGACTGAATTTTACCTTTGCTAAGTGTTTCAAAGAGAATCTTTTCCAAAAATAAACAACTACATCCAGGTGTTACCAGAAATATATTATCTGTTCTGTGTGCATGCAGTAAGCTACAGAACACGCTACATAGCAAATGACATAAGTCATGACACTTTATTTGTAACGAGGCTTAGAAGTCAGAGAAATATTTTCCTCCCATTATTCTTTCCCAACCTGTATGTTTTCATCCACTGTTGGGAATTTTCCTTTCCCTGGAACACTTTCTGGAGATTTGAGACGACACTTACTGGACGACATTTAGATGAACTGTCTTATCTCAGCCACAGTCGCTCTCCCATCTGTGTGCGTGGCTTTCTAGAGTTCATGAACACCTCTTCTGCACCTTCTACAGTTGCTGAAAGAGTGAGACAAGGTTTACTTATTTTAGGGAGTAAATCAATGTACCAAAATAATAAGACAGTGAAGACCATGGCAGGGCTAGATGGCTGCTTACTGGATATAATCTTTGTTGAGCTACGTTATACACAAGATTAATTATAGCATTGCCTAATCACATGAGTCTCAGAGCTCAGCTGTCCGGAAATGAGTGCTAGAGGGATATTTGTTAGCTCTAGATGAAATCTGATATCTAGGGAAGAAATATTCCCTGTGCTTTACACTCTCATCCCTGCACCTGTGCTTTCGAGCCTAAGTTCATATTAGTTCTTACTTTCCAGGATTGTCAAGCTTTCCCCTGCTCCTGGACTCTTTCCCACTGCTGACCAATGAGCTCAAATACCTTTGCAAGTGCCACTGAGAACATATGACATTAACCCAACAATCAATTAATTGAACCCGTATTTATTGAACATCAGATGGGGATAATTCCAAGCTTCAGAGACACATGGGTGGATGAAAGAGCCCAGACTCCTGTTCTTAGGAAATTTACATTCTAAGGTGAAAGAGGCTGGTTAAGGAGAAGACAATAAACAAAAAGTAAATGAAGCAATGTCCAGCATTGCATAGAAAGTAAAAACAGGTTGATGAGCTTGGTAAGGACTAGTGCAGAATGTAGTGAGTCTTCTGGCTTAGCCTGGAGCTAGGTATGGGGTGTGATGAACACCACGAAGTGTATTTTTTCCCTACATCTTCCATCTTCTGTAACATCACTATCTTCTGTCCAATCAACCAAATTTCCAGGAAGTGTGGCTTGATCCATGAAGAACCCAAGTCCTTACAGTCTGGCATCACTGAAACAAGGCCAAAGTTTCCTCACAGCTAGGATTACTCTTGCCTTTTATGTCGCAACATGAGTCTTTTCATAAACTGCCATGGAAAAACAAAAGAAAAACTTAGCAATTATTTAACTGAAAATTCTTTGAATGACCTAAATTATCTTCCATGTATAATACGATGCTTATTGAAAGATAAGGAACACAGTAATTTAATAAGGCAGATACGATTATATAAGTATCCTAAAAATCTTTCGAAAAAATATTTTTAGACAGCATCTTACCAGCTGGTCTTGAATACATGATGTAGCCCAGGCTAGCCTCGAACTTGCAGTGATCCTCCCTCAACCTCCTAAGCACTGGGACTACAGGCTTGTGCTATGACACTGGATGGCCCAGAAATAGCAAATAGCACTTGCCCAAGGCTCACAACTAGTAGGTGCAAGAGAGTCTACCCTTACCATTGACCAATGCTGCTTTTCAGATCTCACTGTTTTCCAGGAAGTGCAGGACTGGAATGTGCCCAGCTCCTATGGATAGCTAACAATCCTTTCATCAAGTCTTTTCTGAAAATCCCCACCCAGCCTTTGCCCTTGGTTTTGTAACTTTTTTACTCCACTGTTACTGCCACACACTATAACATAGAGCCTGCTCTTTGCTGTCAGCCTCATCTGCTCGAGCTGAGCCTTCTTCTTCAGGATAGGGGCCACCCCATGATGTACCCTCCATGTTTGTTACCCTGGGAAGGTTATTTCTGAAGGTTGTACTTTCCTCTTCAATGTGATGGTGTTACTCGCAATACCACTCGTGAAGTGAAATGAACACTAGTGATCAGAGAAAAGAAATGCACACAGTAGAAATGTCATGGAGCTACATATACATGCAGGCATGACAGGTTAAAAATATAAAAAAGATAACACAGGGAAATATAAAATAAAAATATAAAAAAGATAATGCAAGGAAAAGTAAATGTAATTGTGTATTTTAGTTCATGTCTATATTTTTGAAAATGAAAAAAAAAGCTTGTACCTGCCAAATAGTCTGCCACAGAATGAATGGCAGTATTATAATTTCTGTTTTCTTGGCTTTATGCACATTTATCAATAGCTATTAAAATAGTTCTTTCCACCTATTTGCATTCACTAGAGAAATAACAAGGTTTCTCCATCTTCTCTTATAGTTGACTAAGGAACACATATCCTTTTTTTCTGAAAAAAATTTCATGTAAAACAGCAGATATATGGAAGAAAAATCTGAACATAAGTCTGGCTGAAATTCACAAATATCCCAGTTCACAATACCTTATAAATGTGTTTGCTTGTAGTCAATTCTAGCAGCCTTCAAATGCTTCTACAGTCAAAAATTTTAAAAATGAGTAAAAACTCTATGTGTTTACAAAGTGACAGTTGACTCCTTTTCATTCCTATGATGCTTGTATTATCATTTTAAATTTCAGATCTGCTGTATAAATGCAAGAATGTGCAGTTCCAAAGGTTTGGAGACACCGAGGCAGAAGCACAGCCAAATAACTCCAAACCATTGCAAACTGAGCATAAAAACAAAACAAAAACCTAACAATTATTTAATTAGAGGTTCTTGGAAAATCTTCCATATATAATATGATATTTGTTGAAAGATAGGAAATAAAGACCTTATACTATGAATCATATTATTATTATTATTATTATTATTATTATTATTAATTATCCCACAGTTACTTCACAAACTGATTTGAACTTAAACCAATATGAGATTGTTCAGAACTGGCAATTGTAGAGCAATAATAAGAAAGTAGTGGATTTGGATTGGGCTGTTACCATTGTAATATTCTCTGTAGAGAATGCTCACATACCTCTTCCTGGTATGCTCTGGGGCCACATCTTGCCCATCTTTCTGTTCCTAGCCATGGTCTTACTCTTCAGCATCTGATGGGGTGGATACTTGCTCTGAAGGCCTTTCAGCCCCTTGGCTACCTTGACAGGGCTTCCTGATTCTCCACCTACTTGTCTTACTGACTTCAGGGGTCCTCTGCCCTCAGGGATCTCTCTTCTCTGAACTCATCTTTTCCCCTGGTGTCTAAACTCACCTATGCACAGAGACTCTCCAGTTTCTTATCACAGAGCTGTTTTTCCCTGCCATGGTATCAAGCACATTGCTATAGTCTGGTGGGATTTCCAAAGGTATTACAATCAAAAGGATTGTAAGAATGGCTAAATCTCAGGTGCTTTTCCAATTTATCAGGCACTGAAACATACTCAAAATTCATATTCAGCAATGTAATCAAGTGGACTAAGCATGCATGATTCTAGAATAAATCCTATCATTTCTTCCCCAACAATCAGTAACTTCCTTAGAAGCATGCTTGCTATGGTTTAGCTGTGGGCTGCCCCCTAAGAGTTTATGTGTTAGAAGCTTGTTCCCTACTGTGACTACATTGGTATCTCCTTTAAGTAGGGTTAGTGGAAGGGCCTTAGGTCACTGGGGAGAGTACCCTCATAAAAGATTAGTGCTTTCCTGCCAACTTGGAACAAATCCATCAGGTGGCATGGGACAGTACCACTGGGTGGTGCTATCATACATGTACCCCTGGTGGTGAAGGCTCTTGATGGGACAGTCATGTATGTGTGGCCCTATCATGAATGTGTTAAAGAATTTCTTGTAAGACCTTTCTGCTCCCTTGAGAGCAAGTTGTTATAAGAACAATTCTGACCTCAGAATCTCCTCTCTGGGCTCATGTTTGGACATGCTATCTCTTCTCTCATAAAGGCTTCTGTTACTGTGATGGCACCTGCCATGAAGTCTTCACCAGAACTGAGAGAATCCTCTTGCTTTGTCCTTAAGTCCCCAGAAATGTGAACTAAATTTCTTTATAAAGTTACTCAGCTGCACATATTTTGTCTTAGCATTGAAAACCAAACTAATAAAAGCCTGAACACAGCATTCCTGGTCATCACTACAAATAGATCAGGATTGTTAGAAGAGAAGAAAACCATTTGCCTCTCCTAACATTACCGTTTCACCCTGTCCCTCTTCCTAGGTGTAAAAATTAAACTTCAGCATCTACAGCGTAGCCCAACTGTAACTTATGATCAGAATTTAAGTTATTCTGGGGATAATTATTTCACTGCTCTAAAGCATATAGGGCTATTTGTACCAAATGTAAGAGAGTCCATGAAGTATTATATCCTTAGAGCTACAGAAGAAATGACAGGATTCAGTGCCAGGCATATGCTAGAGACTAGGAACAAAAGATGTGCAGAAAGACCCAGTGCTAAGAGCACTGATGAAGTATAGATGACTGGAAAGAAGGATGTGGAGGGAATTGTGGGAGCATAAAGTGGCCCACTTTATTAGAGTCTGGTTCAGGTAAGAAACACAAGGAGTACAGTCTGCTGGTGGACTAGTTAGTGTTCCAGGGCTGTAGCTTCTTGTCTAGAAAATTAAGGTCAAACAGCATAGTGGTATAAGAGACAGGCTGCTCCACTTCCTAGCTGTGGCTTTGGGATGTGGGGATTTATTTTTCATCTGTCAAATGAGGATAATAATGGAAATTTCTTTGCAAGGCTACCATGAAGAATGGCTGAATTATACCACATGAAGTTTGTTTTTTGTTTTGTTTTGTTTTTATGTATTTGGTACTGGGTCTCACTACACAGCTCAGACTTGTAGTGATCCTCCTGTTTTCACCCTCCCCAGCACTGGCATTATAGGCATGTGCCACCACACCTAGACTTGGTGGCTGGCTCAGCGTGCCCTGGGGCCAGTGGATGCACAGCATGTGGTGCCAGAGATCAAACCTGGGTCGCTGAGCTTGCCTAATCAGGCACTTAGTCCGCTGAGCTATCTTCCCACCCCCAGAAGTGTTCAGAGAGCGCCTGGTTCACAAAAAGTGCTCACAAGGCATGATGAGTCCTTTTCAGACTAGAAGTCCAAGCACCTCTGATCTCATGGGACATCCAGCACTTTCATTCAGAAATAAGATTACTTTGAGATATGTGACCTTAAACTGAGTACAGATCATGTTCGCCTGCGACTTCAGTGAGTTTTGCTTTGTACAGTGACACCCTTCCTTTTCCTTTCTGTCTGGTGCAGCTGTCAAATGAATACCCTGGTTGGGCCTCACAGGAGGGCGGCAGGAACCAGGTCACAGAGTAAATTCATCATGTGTGGGTCCTTGGGTGGCTGGGGGGACCTATGGCTGTGGATGAAGGTTGCTCAGGGTGGAATAGAGGCGAGAGAATAGGCGTATAGATGTTAGCTGTTCCATATGTCTGGTATTATAGTACGAATAAATCTCTAGAGGGAGAAACAAGGGAAAAGCCAAATCTCATAGAAAAACAAAAAGAAAGATAATATGGAGAAAAATCTAAGAGTAAAAAAATATTCCCTCTGAGACAAAACAATACAAATGTTTCTGATTAACACCCAGTGAAACAGAGCCAAAGCAGAAAGCCGAAGCAGTTAGTCCGTGAAGGCTGGGGGAGGGGTTGATATCAAGCCACTAGGATCGATCCGAGCACGGTCTCTCATTTTCTTTGAATCAGTTAGCTGGTCTGTGTTGGGAAGTGTGCAGAAGGATGAATGAAAGATGTGCTCGCATCATGTCGACAGTGTGGGGGAATGGCAGGCACAGAAAACAGTCAGTGGAGGAACACGAGAGGCTCCCACACGGGGAATGTTTGTTTGCTTCAGGGGAAGGCTCCGCAGCCTGCCTGGGCTTTGATTCCTTCCTGTAGGAGACCATCACGGAAATTGGGCTAAGACTTCAAATTACTGTAAGTAGGAAGATCATAGAAACTGAAGCTTTATGCTCTGAAATCCACTCTTCCACCCACACTCAGAGTCAGCCCTGCAGTTTCTTTTGAAATATATATCATTATCTTTTAGTGAACAAACACAGGCATGTTCACTAAACACAGCTGAAGTCATCTGTACAGTGTGAGTACAATCATTTCATCGTGTTTGGATGTTCGCTTTCCTGTCTTTTTAAATGGAGACAAATGAGAAAATACTTCAGTGACCATTTACATGAGAAGACTCGCACTTCACCACCAGATCTTTTATGTTTTACCTTTGGGCCTGTTCTTTTTCTACTAGTTGGAAAATGAGATTGTACCTGTGTCAAAATGGAGGGCAACTTTCCAAAAGGAAAAGCCAAAAGATCTTGTTAGATACTGTATTGGAATGAAAGAACCTAGACAATGGTGTAAATTTACGATACTTTGCATTTTTAAACTTTATTTTTCCTGTGCTCCCCTCCGTTAGGATACGCCAATGCACCCTGAAGTACAGTGAAGCCAGACTCATTGGACAGCCCGTAAGGTGCCTGCTCATGTTGTCCTTGCAGTAAGCTCAACAAGTATGTGTTTTACATGTGAGGAAACTGAGGCATGCAAAAATTAATTGATCAAAACTAATAGGACTGATGAGATAGCTCAGTGGACAAGGTGGCTTCTTTGGTAAGTGCAGGGACCAGGGTTTGATCCCCAGCCCCACCTTGTACCTCCAGGTGTGTTGAGTCAGTGACAGAGTCCAGGTGTGGTGGTGCACACCTGCAATCGCAGAGCTGGGGAGATTGAAAGCAGGAGGATCACCATGAGTCCAATCTGCGTAGTGAGACCTTGTACCAAATACACAAATGGAAAAAACAAACAAGCAGAAAAGATTAACTGCACAGCTATTCAGTGAAGAAGCAAGACCCCAATTCAAGCACTTTGTCTTCAAGTTCTTCATACTTATACAATGTGCCAAATTTCCCATGTCTTCTCATTTTGTCTCTTTAACAGATGTATTTATCTAACCCAGAACTAGCCCTCAGGGTAGCTCTCCTCAATGTTTGCTCTGGGGTCAGGACAGGGAGGCACCAACACAAGTACCCAGTGGGTCTCCCAGACAGCTAAGCCCCCTGAGGATATTCCCTGAGGCTGCCAGTCAAGCTTCAGTGAAAAGGCATTTTTATGTTTCTGCTAAAGTCATTTTGCAAAGGGAACCCAAGAGTTACTTATATTCAACTTGTGTTTCACCCTAATTATGAAAGTGATTTGAACTCACAAGAAAATATTAAAACTTCAGGTACAAAATAAAATACTTCCTAAGGGCCAACCAAATAGCTCAGCAGATTAAAGAGCCTGCCTGCAGGTGCAGGGGCCGGGGTTTGATCCCGGCCTGTGGTGCTGGCCCTACCTCCAGAGCATGCTGAGACAACAGTTGAGACTGGGTGTGGTGGCCCGAGTTTGGGAGGCTGTCAACAGGTGGATCACTATGAGTCTGATCTAGTAGTGAGACCCTGAACATCCTACAGACCCTTCCCTAACATATAAAAAGAAAAATAATAAGACAATAAAATAAAAAGCTTCCTTCTAATACTTCTTTCCAGTCATTCAGAAATTCTCAATGCTTTGTTTCTGTTTGTATCTAAATAGTCCTTCAGTGAGAGCAAGAAAAAGAGCAGGAAGAATTTTAAGTAACCAGTACAGGACAGTCCTTAACATTTTTTCTGTAGTTGGGTCTATGTCTTAACTGGGGATTGAACTCAGGCCCTTGCGCTTGCCAGGGAAGCGCTTATTCCACCGAACCATCTCCTTGGCCCCAGGGTCTATGTCTTTGTATTCCCAGGAATGAATATCTTTTGAACACTACACATAAATAACAACATTGACCCCTCCTTTAGATTCCTACACTCTCAGGTGGCTGGCTCCAACACAGAATCCCAACATCAGATCTCTAGATCTGGAAATTTCATAAGCAGTGATGCTTTAATATTTTCTCAATTACTCTTCTCTCATTACTGATACAAATACTTGACACCCAAAATGAAGGAAGACAAGGTTTATTTAGCTCACAGTTATGGAGGTTTCAGTCAATACTCAATGGGCTCCAGGCTGAGCGGCCAATGGCAGAGGGCAGGAGTTCATGGTGGCGGCAAGGAGCAGAGAGCAAAAGGGGCAGGAGCGGTGGCAAAAAACGGTGACAGAGAGGAAGTCTGTCTCTCTGTCTCTCTTATGTAACATTCAGTCTCTCTGCCCCAGGCTCGGGGAAGTCCTTACACCCACAATCCCAGCAGTACTAAAACCCATAATCCCAGTGGATCATGAGTTAATCTCAAACTGTAGAAGTCCCTGCCCCATGACTTCATGAGGCTTTGGGGGAACAACTAGACACAAACCACAACCATTAATTTTTCTACTTGCTAGAAGTAGGTCCTCAAAGTTTTACTCTTTCAACTAGATTTGTAGTTAAAGGTAGGTTCTACTTAAAAAGTACCTCTTTTGCCTGTATTTTTCAACCACAGTAGAAGTGCAATTTCAGGATTCAGGCAGTAAAACAGCTGATGGCCTTTGCAGTTCCTATGGGAGTCAGGCAGCCCTGGCTTCTCAACCTTGAGTCCTTCTGTGTTGGAGGATTCTGCCCCCCCCCAGCAAACAGTGTAGGAGCTTCATAAACATTTGTTGCATGCAGTCACTGAGGAAATAAGTTTCACTCTTTAAAAGAAGGGGGGAATAAGTACAATTTCCAACACTGTGTCAAAGGAACTTTAAAGAAATTCTCTTAGCTAAATCAACAGTGGCAACTTCCCGTCAGAGCAGGGGGTAAGAGGTATTTCCCAGCACTGACAACACACTTGATTTGTCCGATTGTTTATATAGCACCCAGTGGAGTGAGTGATAAAATAATGCATAAAATTCTGTCTCAGTGAGAGCCATATCCAAGCTCTAAGTTTATGGGAAAAACTGTTAGGAATAACTTATTAAATTTCAGATTGTTTCAAAGGCTCCTTTAAGTGCCTTAGAAACAAGGTAGGGTGGAGGAGAGCATTTCCTTGATCTTTAGCCATTAACTGTTACCTCGACAAGCCCTTAGTTTTAAACACTGATGTTTAAAACACTGATGTCAGTGTTGGTACATTTTGTATTCTAGGTTTTTGTATCTTCTGTTAAGCCACTTCTTCTTTTCATGCGTCGTCTCTGAAGCAAATGGGCATGGAGGCTTCCAGGCAGGCTGAGCTCTCTCCAGAGGTCCTGCCAAGCCCAGACCACGCACCTAGGATGTCATCTCATATTCACTCTTTGTGATTCTAGCTCAACATCAAAGCCTGATACTTCCTGACTCCTTTCTTTTCCCAGCATGAAAGGAACGGAACATGTGCGTGCTTCCTCAAGTCTCCCGGGCACTTCAACTCTTTTTCAAAGAACTGTTATAACTTGAGATGCTATTTCTGTGGACGTTAACTAAGAAACACACAGTGGATGTGCTGTGCGCTGTGGTGAGTGGTTGTCAGCCTTCCCGTGGGAGAGGGCTGTCTGGTGGAGCATCTTTGGCTCATTATTGATTCCAAGGACAGGGTGGTCTCCTGGCGCGGCTTGGGCCTTCCTATGCGTTTAGAAGCAAGACTGCTCTGGCCAATCCAATCCATTAGCATGAGGATAAGCTGGAACTCCCTGATTTCTCTGGGAAGTTTCTGAGATTTGTAAAGACTTTTTAAAAACATGTCTGATGTGTAGATCTGTTGTATTGAATGTTTAACCAAATCACATCTTCCTCTTGTTTAGGCCCCATGAGTTTCATCTTATTGTAAATGGAATTAAACGAAAAGTTTATGACAGTGATCCCCCAAGATGTTACATCCTTTGGCTTATTTTTCTAACAACTGAAATATGATATTCTGCACATACTTAAAGATGTAATCAGTTATAACAGGTCTTTAAATTAACTTCTCACAACAATCAAGATGGCAAAACACTCTATCATTCACTAAAATGTTATGTTCTTTTCAAGCCCATATTCCTCTTTACCCCATTCCTAAATAATGATTTATTTGTAGTCTATCTATTTATGCTACTTTTCATTTTTCAGCATGTTATATGAATGCATACTCTTTCACCTACTTTTGGCTATAATTTAAAAATGTATCCACATTGTTTCATGTACCAGTAATATGTTCTTCTTTACTGCTTTTGAATTAACATTAATATGATATTCTGTTCCATGGATATATTACAATTTTTTTATCTATTTACCTGTTTGTGGACATTTTAATTGTTTCTAGCTTAATTTTTTTTACTAGTACCTGCTTGCAGTATATGTTTACATTCCTTATGTGGCATTAGTCTATGTGCACAACACAGCTTGATTCCTTTTGTTTGTCCTCCTTTCCCTTCCCTCCCACATCTCCCTCCATCTCTTTTCCCCTTCTCATTTACAAAAGACGTATCTCCTTACTTCATATTATCTTTTTTTCCTCTTTATTTGTCATTTGGGTTTCCCACGTAAGAGAAATTATGCAGTGTTTGAGATCATGTTTCTGATTCATTTCACCTAACACTGTGGTCTCAAGGTGCTTCCAGTTTCCCATAAATAATTGAAGTTGATTTTTCTTTATGGCAGAATAGTACTCCATTATGTGTAAGTGCCATGTTTTCTTTATCTTCTTATTTGTTGAAGAACATACAGGCCACTTCCAAGATTCAGCTATGCTGAATCATTCTGGCATAAACCTGGCTGTGAAGGTCTCAAGAAGATACCCAGAAGGGGAAGAGCTGAGTGGGATTTCTAGTTGTGGCTTTTCGAGGAGTCTCCACACTAACTTCCATACTGGTTTTACTTTCCTACACTCCTACCAACAATGTAGAATGGTTTCTTTCTCCCTGCAGTTCACCACGTTTGTTATTGTTTGGTTTCTAGATGACCATTGTTTCTGGAGTAAGATGGGACCTCAATGCTGCTTTAATTTGCAGTTCTCAGTCTTACAAAGGTTGATTTAAACTTTTTCTATAGGATGGAAACAAAAATTGAAAATGCCACTGAAAGTTGAAAAACTGCCACTAAGAATGTAAAATATGTATTATTTGCAATCATTAGAAGTTGATGACAGAGGGGCCGGGGAGATGGCTCAATGGAATATGCGCTTCCCTGGCAAGCACAAGTGCCTGAGTTCAACCCCCAGTTCTGCAAAAAAGAAAAAAAAAAAAGAAGTTGATCATAGAAATGAACACCAACTAATTAGAAGAGGTGTGTAACTTAAAATCACTGCAGTTACTACCAACAGGGACAAACCGTGCTTTAGGAAAGGCTGCTCCTGTGAGAATATAATGGGGCTCTTCTTCAGTGCAACTTCGGCCCCAGCAAAAGGCTGTGGGCAGGTGAAGTCAGGATATGATGAAACGATGGAGGATTTGTTGCCCTCGTCAAGAAGAGAGCCAATCAAAGGCACATTTTCTAGACATTGATGGCTCAGCACATGACAGTGCAAAGCTACATTGTGTGGGTGTAACCTCACAGTTTTTGCATGGATTGATGAGGTTGACTGTTGCTATTCATTTGTGCACCTTAAATAAAATTAACTGTGACCCTCACCTGTGTGCTGTTCGGGGAGCAATGGTGGGCAACATGGAGGGAGCACCTGATAATTATTATAATCCATCAGCTTACTTGCTTTCCTTTTTTCCTTTAGGCTTCAATATTTCATCAATGGGGCAGATATACTAATGTCACATTTTTGATGAAAGGTGTCATACATTAGATGCATTTAATTATGTTTATCAAAATTTGAGGTCCACCATTGCCAAGCATAGAAACATAGAAGTTGTATATTAAATTATTTTTAAAATTAAAAAAAATTATTTATTTGGTGTAGGGTCTCACTGTGCAATTTGGACTCATAGTGATCCTCTTGCCTCAGCCTCCCCAACTCTGGGATTACAGGCATGGACCATCATGCCCAGTTCTGGTGGCTGGCACGGCATGCCAGGGGTTTCAGGGCCAGCATGGCATGTGGTACTGGGGATTGAACCCAGGTCCTTGTGCTTACCAGGCAGGCACTTAAACTGCTGAGCTATCTCCTCAGCCTTATTAAATGATCTTTAAAAAACACACAGAATTTCAGTAAAACTTGCATCCTTGAAAGAGGGAAATCAGAAAACCCAAAAATGATGAAAACCTTATTTATATCCTTAATGGGAGAGGCCAACAGCAAGAGAAATCTGAAAGTGTTACATACACTATGATAGGCAGTTGTCTTTGTGTGAAAGCATAAAGCCAGGTACTTACTGTGCACATGATGAACAAAAAGGCTATCAGGAGTTGGTGTGGAAGTGTAAAAGTGGAGTGAAACAGAAGGGGAGAATGTAAGAGCTACATTTAAGTTGGGGGATGGTCATCAGCAGACCGCTGCAGTGTCATCTCAGTGTAGATGAGGTGTGGCCAACTGTCTGGATCAGTGCGGCAAAGAATCCAGTCATCCAATTCTTCTTATTGCATCATTGAATAATTTCCTCTTGCCTGGGTGATAGCTAAGGTTATGCAAATACTGGTAGAGTCTTTAATAGTTTTGGGAAGGAATTATAGTTGAGTTGTGCCTTGTAAATATTGAATGATTTACTTTACATGACCAACCAACACATTCATGAAACACTTCTGGTTAAGTGACTGAATTGAAGTCAGTGGGAATAGTGATAAGATAAATGAAAGTAAAATCCAGAAGGCCATCCATCCATAGGTGAGAAAGTTGGAGGGATTAGTGGTGAGGAGTAGTCAACATCAGCAGAGATTGGAGGATTGTGCATTCCACCCAAGATTCATTCTTTGCTTTTCCTTTTTACAAAGTTCCAGGTGTATTTAGGGGTCTACCTTTCTTTCACAGGCATAGATATTAGAGGAGGTGACCCCTGCTCCAAGTTGGAGATACATCTTATTTGTTTAAGTCAAACACATCAGGGGCCAGGGAGATGGCTCAGTGGAATAAGTGCTTCCCTGGCAAGCGCAAGGTCCTGAGTTCAACCCCCGGTTCTGCTAAAAACAAAACAACAAAAACAACAACAAAAGTCAAATACATAGCTGCACTCTGTTTCCCAGTGGTTGGCTGGGGTGGGAGCTTGTGGTACAGCTCTGGCTCCAGAGACAAACAGGAACATCTGCCATGGAAGCTTCTGGTAAAGGTTTTCTTCATCTTCAAAGGGGTCCTGTAGAAGAGTCATGTTCTTTTTTCTCCGCATGCTTTTGTCCCTGGAAAATACAGACTGTCCTGAACTGCTGGGAACACCTGTGATCATGGGGGGAGGGAGGCAGCCAGGGACAGCGGATGGAGCCACAGCACAGCACAGAGCTGAAAGACTCTTGATCTCTGTTTTTTTTTTAGTATTAATTTTATTGAGAAAGAAGTAGCAATGAGACAGTTTCAAAACAGGTTAATAAGACAACAACAATAGTTAATATATTGAATATTGTTGTCTTTGTAGTAGTTATTCATAGTACCAGATGCAGACATGATATCCTGTCTAAACAGTATTAGTTTAAAACTTTCTTCTCATTGAACTAAGAGAAAGTAGCTGTGTATCTATGCTATTATATATATATAATATAATATATTATATATTATATTATATATATAATATATATATATATATATATATAT